>SMLS01071406.1:0-14086 GCA_004785975.1 Popillia japonica | reverse complement strand
TAATGATACAGGCGACCATTTTACAAGTCATCCGGGAATGGGTACCTGGCGTGAAACGAAATTGGATGACAATTGTGTCACATCGGTTTTCGAAACGATTTTGACATTTGTCAAAGTTATATTTGTACTATGTTCTAGAGTTACACCAGCACTGCCAACTGCAAACGTATTAATTGATCTGGCACCATTGCGTTGAAATAAAAGAAGACAATTTATTACAAATCGCTTAAGATAGTAAAAGATGTATATATCCCATAAGAGACAATACTGAATACTAAGGTTGGAATGCTCTAATTTAAGTTTTAAGAGCATACTGGATCACGTGACAAAAATATTCACGAGAGAGAACACAAAGTTCTATAAGGATAGACAATACATTTGTATAAATTCGATCTGACATATGTTTCAGTAGTAACCTTTTCTACACTCTAGTACGTAACAATAACGTATGTGTAATTATAATCACACACAGATATCCCACTAAAATGTTTACAGTTTCCTATTCTACAGGGAGAAGATCTGGCAATACTGCATATTCAAGGCGGAACACGAAAAATATACAAATATCAAAGCCGCGCATGACGTCTGTGCGAAGGAAATTACATTTGAAATTTATTTCAAGAAAGGTTAAAATCGCTGGTTTTATAGGCGGGATTTGTATTTTACAATTAATGCTTCGCGATGACGGATGCATAAGATGCGCATTGGCATACCTCTTGTACATAAATATGTATGTATATACGTACCTATAATTTTTATTGAAGCTTTAGTTTGACAAGACAATTTTGTCATTAATAATTTGAGTATAGCTGAAGAGCTTCATGTTACTTTTTCTTTGATTATGTATTGTTATGTAAAATTGAAGTGCAGAACACGCGAGAAGTTTAGTAACAATAAAAATATTCGATAATTTCTCAAGGTCGTATTGTATTTAGGAAGACATTTTTTGAGTTCACTACAATAATAGGATCATTATTATATTACAAACAATGTGTTTTTATAAGACCTACTGGAACGAAATTTATAAAATCATTCTCATTGAAATCCTGACAAAATGTAAACACACATTTGGTACAAACATATACATACATATGTATACATATAGTAGAAATATATGCACTGCAACAATAAATTTCGGTACTATATAAACATTAGAACCAGAGCTAACGCTTTGTAAAAACCTAATCTTTATTAAAGATCTTACGAAGTACTTCGACAAAAGAGCAAAAAATATTTCAAAATTAGAAAGGAGTGTAATAAATAATGTCAGTATACGAACAAAATCTATAAATATTTAAATTACGCGCTATAAATTAAACACGTTGAAAATTTACCAATAGTAATGATTAGGTGTTAGAATTTATACTTTTTATGTCCTTATACCTATACATTACATATGTGTATCATTCTATGCGATAAATTCGTTGTGTAATGTGATTTTGTGGGGTTTTCTTTTATATGTATATCTTGACAATAAGTTATTAAAACTAGGTACCGATTGAGCGTATTGTGAAAGAAAACCTAATACGAGTAAAAAAAAATTAAAAATAACAGGTATTTAATACCTTAATCCATAAACCGAAATGTATAACTACTTTATAAATTGCACACAAAACTTGCATTCGTTGAAAATTTATAAGTTTGCAGGAAGAAAGTCAGTTTTACGTACGGAAAAACTGTATAAAAGCGTAAGCAAATGGTTGGTTGAGTACGATGATATGGATAGGTATTTCTAATAATAATGATACGCTAATCAACTTTCTGGTTAGAATTGGCTATTCTCTAAATGTAATCTATTAAATTTATGCCAGAAAACCAAACATCTCCTATCATTTTGTCGGTAAGTGTGTTGCTAACGAGGTGGGCTTCGAATTTCCAAACCTCTTCTTCTTCTGGGGTCAATAATTTCCGGTACTTGACAGCTTGAATAGAAGGAAACGCGATAATGCCGCGACTACTTTTAAAAATCAAATAACTTTGTAAATAAAATAGTTTTATTTACATATATATGTGTTACAGTCAAAACCCGTTTTTAGTTAAAACGCGTTTTTACTAGTTGAAACTAGTTTTTACTGGATGCCTTTGCTACAACTAGAATTACCTAGTTATAACTAGAATTTACTACTGTACATGTTTGGATTTTAGAGAAAACTAGTTTTAACTTCGAACATTAGTTAAAACTAATTTTAGCTAGATAAACATGTTTGGAGGAAATGATTCAATTAAAATCAATAAATTATTAATTAAAGTATTACAAAAATAATAATATAATAAAAAACATCAAAGAAACATCATTTATATTCGTTAAAGTCATAGAAAAATAATCATTCAAAAAAGGTACATAAAATAAAGATAACAAGTAAGTTTACATTACTTGTTATTGCAAGGCAAACTATTGTGGCATTTCGAGTTACACAGGTTGTCTTTTTTCTTACAAAAGCACCTCTTCGACATACACGCCGTCTTACACACACAGCGAACAAATCCTTGGCCTGTTCCTAAGGCTGCCGTCTTGGCAGCAGTTCTTAAAGATAAATTTGTCTCTGGCAGTTCTTCTAGTACCAAAAATTTTTCTTTGGACACGTTGAATTCTGACCTGAACAAGCACATTTAAGTTTTATTCGTAAACCTCAAAATATTAATGAATCAACTGCATAGTTAGCAACATTGGCATCATTGAACAATACATACCTGCAATACAATTTATCAAGTATCCCATATTTCGTTCCAATTTTGTGCAAACCCTGTTCGTCCATTTGAAGAACCACTCCAATAATATTACGGAGATCTGCTTTGGCTCTGTCGACATCAGGAATTGGTATAATTATATTATCACCGATTTCTACACGAGCGTGTATTGAATCCGAAGCCAATTTCATTCTCTGGGCCTGTTTTGCCAAGTTTAGATGAGCTTTTTCTCTGGCTGCTGTTATTTGGAACTGTCGATTCGCATTAGCTACAGCTTCTGTATCTTCGTCACTAGCTGGTATTCTTTGAGGCTCTGCACTCGTACTAGCTGCAGCTTCTAGGTCTTCTTGACTGGCTGCAGACGGTCTACTACTACTAGCTACAGCGGTTACCTGCTCTGAAAAATCTTCATCTATCACATTAATTTGATTTAAAGCCTCTTTGAGAGCATCTTCGTCTCGTATCTCCTTAATAACTTTTAGAGGCAAGCTTGAAGTCGTAAGCCCTACTCGCGGCTCTGTACCAAACATGGCTTCATATGGTGATTGTTTAATTCCAGAATGATGGGCCCGATTTTGGCCCGTTTGTTGTTGGATGTTTCTAGATCATAAAGAGAATTAAAAATCATCGTTTTACCCCATTTACCAGTGAATTTTTAACCGGATTCGACATTGAAGTTACTTATAACAGATTTTTCCGAATTTATCAGAATTTTCAGCTATTTTCAATGAAGATTAGGTGCTGAAATTAGTACAATTCTTTCTCTATCTGCTCTAAACAGACGCACACGACGACAACTGCGCGGGAAATAATACCTCTCCGGAATTATCCTACCCCAGTCTGGGAAATGTACGAAATAAACGGACGGAGATAAAGAGGATAATCGCCCTTTCGCTATCCGCGCCGTTTATTAAATTCAGCCAGGATAACCGCTGCGAACAAATGGAGTTTTATACGCGGGCTTTGCGGTGTCGTTAAATAATAGGGGATGCGGATTTAGGAATGGATAATATTAATCTAACTACATATGTATGTATCTAATTTGTTTTATTAACATTCAAACAAAGACAGCAACCCTGATCATAACCTACGAGAAACAAACATCGTAAAATCAAACAATACTGGTGGCGTCGTCTCATCAGCGGAAGTTTACATTCGCCCCGCATTTGAGGGATCTGGATGGATGTTCACCCGCGCCGGCCGGGTCGTTCTTCATCTGTAACATACGATATAGACGCCAAACAAGCACCGACACGAACAACAGGTTCGGAAACACGCTCCTTCCCCCGCAGATTCTTCCCCGTTTATCCCGAGCGTACGTAACGTGTCCGTTTGTACTCGTATAATGAGTAATGAGGTATCGATGTAGAGCTAGCGGTAAAGTTTATCCGATACATCATGGTCGCATCGTGGAGCGGACGGGCCGTGATAAATGAGGGGGAAATAAATAAAAATAAATAAATAAAAGCGGCCCGTCGGTATGTTTGAAGCAACAGCTTGGGATTTATGCGTTAGCGGCTGTACTGTAAACGCCAAATTAGATAGGTAGTGAGGTATGGGAGTGAGTTAGTGTAGCATTAGAAATATGTAGTGGGAAGTTTTGTATTGCAGTAGAGTCTCGATTAACCGTCTCACCCTTTTAACCGTCAGTTTCTATTAAAAAAACTAAGTGCCGATAATACCGTTGTAGCAGATTATCGTAAAAAATTCGAACAATACATACATATGAATTGACAAAGACAAAACTTCGTCAAATTCCTCTATTACTTCCAATAGATTATGTCAAATTTGACATTTAAATCTTAAATTTGACATTTAAACGTCAAATTTGACAATTTTCGACAGTTAAATGTCAAATTTCTAAAATTTCATAAATACTAAATAGTTAGTTGCCTCAATATTAAATGAAAATTAATTCTAATATAACCTAAAACCTTGCTGTCAAATAATTAAACACGGTGATCGTACAGGGGCTTAAAGTTTAGATCGAAAAATTGTTCCAAAGCAGGGATTTCAGTGCAACCAACCTCCCTTCAGTTAAAATTGGTGGTATCATAGCTCTTGACCTTTAAATTTGAATTTAAATGTGAAATTTCTCCATTACTTCCAATAGGTTATGTCAAATTTGACATTTAAATGTCAAATTTCACTTTTAAACATAAAATTTTTACAGTTTCATTGGTAGTTAGTAGTTAGTTAGACTGAATATAACAGCGCCCGTACAGGGTCTTAAATTTCATTCAAAAATTATCCCAAGTAGAGATTTCGGTGTTACCAACTTCCCCTCAGTTAAAATTGCTCGTATCGTATCATTTAATGTTTAAACTTATGCTTAAATGTCAAATTTCTCCATTACTCGTACTCAATGTTTGACAGCTAAATGTCAAATTTCTATAGTTCTATACCTAACAAGTAGCTATTTGATTGAATATTAAACGAAAATTAACCCTAATATAACCTAAAACTTCACTGACAAGCAATTAAACATAGTGACCGTACAGGGTCTTAAACTTTCGATAGAAAATTTATTTCAAAGTAGAGATTCCAGTGTAACCAACCTCTCCTCAGTTGATCATTTTACTTGACGTTTAAACTTGAATACAAATGTCAAATTTCTTCATTACGTCCAATAGATTCTGTTAACTGCGACATTTAAATATGAAATTTAAACGTCAAATTTGGTGACATTTGACAGTAAAATGTCAAATTTCTACAATTTTATAGGAAGTAAATAGTGGATAGTCTGAATACTAAACAAATCTTGAACCTAAATATCAAGTTTGACATTTAAATATGAATTTTGACAATTAGACGTCAAATTTGCTCATATTTGATAGTTAAGTGTCAAATATCTACAATTTTATGGGAAGTAAACAATGAATAGTCTGAATACTAAACAAATATTGTTCCTAATATAACCTAAAATCTCGCTCTCAACTAATTAGACGTAGTGACCATACAGGATCTTAAAGTTTCGATCGAAAAATTGTTTCAAAATAGGGATTTCGGTGCTACCAACCTCCCCTTAGTTGAAATTGCTCGTATCGTATAACTTGACGTTTAAACTTGAGTTTAAATGTCAAATTTTACCATTACATCTAATAGATTCTGTCAAATTTGACATTTAAATCTGAAATTTGACATTTAAACGTCAAATTTGCTCATATTTGACAGTAAAATGTCAAATTTCTACAATTTTATAGGAAGTAAGTAGTCAATAGTTTGAATACAAAATAAATCTTGATCCTAAATATCAAATTTGACATTTTGACAGCAAAAAATGTCAAATTCCTACAATTTTATAGGAAGTAAGTAATTAATAGTCTAAATACTAAGCAAATCTTGTTCCTAGTATAACTTAAAATCTCGCTGTCAAATGAATAAAGGTAGTGACCGTACAGGGTCTTAAATTTTCGATCGAAAAATTGTCCCAAAGCAGGGATTTCGGTGCTACCAACCTCCCTTTAGTTGGAATTGCTCGTATCGTATCACTTGACGTTTAAACTTGAGTTTAGATGTCAAATTTCTCCATTATTTCCATTCGATTATGTCAAATTTGACATTTAATTCTGAAATTTGACGTTTAAACGTCAAATTTGGCAATTTTTGACAGTTAAATGTCAAATTTCTACAATTTTATAGCTAGTTGACTGAATATTAAACGAAAATTAATCCTAATGTACCTAACCTCAAAACTCGCTGACAGAAATAATTAAACACGGTGATCGTACAGGGGCTTAAAGTTTAGATTGAAAAATTGTTCCAAAGCAGGGATTTCAGTGCAATCAATCTGGTCGTATCGCATAACTTGACGTTTAGATTTATGTGTAAATGTCAAATTTCTCCATTACGTCCCCCAGCTTAATACCCCAATAAAACATTTATGCGCACTAGCATAGATATATGTCATTTTACGTCATATTTGACGTTTCGTTCATTTAATTCTGACAATTTTGCCGTTTTGTTCGTTCAATTCTGTCAATGTTGATGTTTCATTCATTCAATTCTGTCAATGTTGACATTTCGTTTATTCAATTTTGTCAAATTGGCGTTTAAATGTCAAATTTGATATTTAAACGTCAAATTTGTCAATTTTTGACAGCTAAATGTCAATTTTCTGCAGTTTTATAGATACTAAGTAGTTAGTTGTTTGAATATTAAACGAAAATTAATCCTAATGTAACCTAAAACCTCACTGTCAAATAATTAAAGATGATTGCCATACAGGGTGTTAAACTTTTGATCGAAAAATTGTCCCAAAATAGGGATTTCAGTGCCGCCAATCTCATGTCAGTTAAAATTGCTCGTGTTGTATCACTTCGTGTAGTATAACTTTGACCATTAGATTTTCAAAATTACTCTTTTACGAAGCTTCTTTTTTTGTTTGTTCTTGTTCATCCAGTTTTCTTTTTCGATTCGTTTTCGACGAAATCCAAGATTGTATATTAGGAGGTTTTTATATAAATGATGGTCATCATTAAGGAATCAATAGGAAATTCCTAAACTAGTTCTTCGTTTTTAGGTTTTTTTTGCAAATAAAGCCCAGGAAGATCTAAGCTAATCTGAACTGTTTTTCAACTTTTCTACCTTTGTTTCTGATTCTTTCAGATCAATCAGCTGATTGACAACAATTACTATTTTTTATTTATTTATTTTTTGGGACATGTTAAGGATGACATCGTTTGAGGATTTCTTGAGGTATAACTGACGATAAAATAACTTAATTTGTCTAATATTTCACTATCTAATGTAACGTTTACAGTATGTATCAATATTAACAAAAAAAAATTATAAAAAAATCTGTCGTAAAATAGAAGAGCCAACAACCTTGACCAATAATAACTACACCTTTGAAAAGCGATTTAGAATCTTTTATCTGTTACATATCTATAGTACATATCTACTACTACATCCAGTCGACGATGAAGTTGACGGAGATAAAGCCAGAGTTAAAAAAAAACAAAAGAAAATCAATGCCTCTCCAATATAAAAAAAAAGCTAGCTATTAATTCCACAGCGACCAGTGACCAAGATATGACTCGATTACTCGAGGCCTGCGTTCCATCCGAGCGTAGAAGTGTGAAAAGCAGATGTTTGCAAGTATTCCATATCGTATAAAATTGATATACATTATGTGTGTGTGTGTGTTATTAAACACGTTTTAAACGATATGTACCATACTCTGCAGTTTTTTGCAACTGTTTACGCCTATTTTTTTTTTTTTTGGCCAAACAACGGCCTTTAACCTAAATATGACGCTATTACCGTATTCAGCATGATCAATTACATATACAGCGTTAGTAAAAAGTCCCGGAACGGTCGAATAACTTTGTTATTTGAAAATTATGATTTCTGAAATTTGCTATGGGGGTATAGTTAATATAAATGCATTTTATGCAATACAGTTTATATTTTTTTCACTTCCGGTTTAATCGGCAATACGTCCAACTTTTTTTTAACGGAACGCCCACATTTTTTTAACACTTTTGAATGCAAAATAAAAAACTACGTTCAGAAAGTATTAAGATGTTTATTTTTATTCACAAGAAAGCAGTTAAAAAATTAAAAAAGTGTCCTAATACAGAAAAAACAATGTACCTTTGAAAAAAGTTGTTGTTTAGTGTTTGCATTCTTTTTGCTGTCACATTTGACAATTTTAAAAGCGTTTTAACTTTTGCATCGCTATAAATTTACTTATTTTAGACATTGACACATTTGAAAACGGCAGTAAAACTTACTGAATCAGAACGAATTGAGATATTAATGATACGTGGGTATGGTGATCGTCAACGGTCGTTTGAAGAGGTTCGTATTTTGTTTAATACTGTTTATCCGGATCGTCACATTAGTAAAAGTACGGTATGCCGAATAATTTAAAAGTTTGAAGTCTTTCGTCAGGTGAAGGATTTGCCTAGAAGGGAACGTTCATTAACAGCAACAGATGAAGAAACTAGTTTGAATGTGTTACTTACAGTGGAAGAAAATCATCACGTGTCCACAACAGAATTAGGTCAAATTCATGAGATCTCTCAAAAATCTGCTCATAAGATTCTTAAATCAGCAAGAATGAAAGCCTATAAAATGTATCCCGTCCATGAGTTAACTGAAGATGATCCAGATCGTAGACTACATTTTTGCGAAACAATGACGGAATTGATCGAGCAGCAGCCTAATGTTTTAGATCACATCATTTTTTCAGATGAGGCAACGTTTTGTCTCAACGGCACTGTGAACAGACATAATTGTCGCTACTGGTCAATTGAAAATCCGCATTGGATTGAAGAAGTCCATACACAGCGTCCTCAAAAGGTGAATGTCTGGGCTGGTCTTGTTGGAAACAACATCATAGGACCATTTTTTATAAGAGGAAATTTAACTGGCAACGTCCACTTAAATTTATTGCGAAATGAGGTTGTTCCAGCACTTGCGGCCCTCTTTCCAAATGCAAACATAGGTGATCACCCTAATGCACATTTTTGGTTTCAACAAGATGGAGCTCCCCCCCATTTTGCCCATAATGTCCGCGATTATTTGAATGAAATTTTTCCGGAACGTTGGATCGGACGTAGAGGAGCAATCGAATGGCCAGCACGTTCGCCAGATCTCTCGCCATTAGATTTGTTCTTTTGGGGTCACTTGAAATGTCAAGCGTACAAAAATCGTCCCCATAATCTTGAACAATTGAAAGAGAGAATAGTTCAAGAAGCCAATCGCATCACTCCAGAACAAATACAAAATTCAATAAGAAATTTTACTGACCGTTTACATTTTTGTCAAATTGTAAATGGAGAGCATTTTGAACAATTATTGTAATCGCAACCTGAATAGACAGGTATCTTGATTTTTCTGTATTAGGACACTTTTTTAATTTTTTAACTGTTTCCTGGTGAATAAAAATAAACATCTTAATACTTCCTGAACGTAGGTTTTTATTTTGCATTCAAAAGTGGTAAAAAAATCTGGGCGTTCCGTTTAAAAAAAAAATTTGAACGTATTGCCGATTAAACCGGAAGTGAAAAAAATATAAACTGTATTGCATAAAATGCATTTATATTAGCTATACCCCCATACCAAATTTCAGAAATCATAATTTTCAAATAACAAAGTTATTCGACCGTTCTGGGACTTTTTACTAACGCTGCATGTGCAAAATTTCAGCCAAATCGGAGAGATCGAGATTTTTTCCAAAAAACGCAAAAGTGCTAGAATATGGAAAAATTTATGGATTTTTGACAATTTTCGAAAGTCGTTCGATATCGTCCAAATTTTGGATATACTTTGTGGTGGTAAAGTTTGGAACCAAGCTCTTATTTCATTTATACAAATTAAAAAGAAAAAAATCTCGGACAGGTCAATTTTATTTCTTTGAATGACAGCTTTTGGCGTACAAAAAAAAACTTGTATAACAGTTTTCTCGAGAAAAAGTCACTTTTTCCCAATAAAATCAAATTTTATTTTTAACAACAGGACCGTCTAAAAAGCAAACAAAAACATAAAACATTCATAAACTTGTAACGAACTACAGTGTTCGTCGGAAGAGAAACAATTTTTAGAATTAATTTCCGTTATATTTTTTTTCCCGAGTAAATTTAATTTATTAATTATTAATTATTTATTTAATTGCTTTCTTGCACTTGTGAATATATGTACATATTGCTATGCAACAAACCGATAAATTGAAACCTAACACACAAAAATCGCGCCAGCTAGCAAATCGGTTCTTAAATGTTTTTTTAAAAAAATTGAATTAAAGAAAATTGACGTAATCTCAGGGAGAAAGGTATGTCATATACCTCTAAACGGGTTATTGGGCGAGACTCTATTTTTACTAGTATAATAATGACTATTATAGGCACGGCCTTGATATTTAAAATAGTCTGCAATTACAAAAAATAATGATGCAAACAAAGAGAAAGTTTCCTTAGTAAGTAAATTAATCTCAAAATTGCTCAATTTTAACAAGAATAAAAATAACAAATTCTTTAATTTCACAATCAAAATATATTTCATAAAAAAAAATAAAACACTTTGTCCAAAATAACGAGATAACACTCGGTAAAATATCAAATCTCACTACAAATGACTTATGCGCATAAAAATTGTCAGGAAAACTGATCACACCCAGAGGTATGATCATAAAAACCTGACCTTAAATCTAACAATCTCCACCTAGAAGCTATCCCAAGCGAAAGAAATTAAATTAACTCTCAAATACAGAAAATGAACCAAACAATAAAATTAATTAAAATAGCAAACGTTAAAGAAACTTAAAATTTGAAAACTTCTGAAAAAGAACCAAAAAAAAATGACCTCGCGTGAAACTTCTAGATTTCGATACTCTAACTACTAGATATAAGTCTACTTACAATTATCTAAATCACTAATCACAAAATTTACAAAGTGAAAAACTACCTGCGTTTTATGCAGACTATCGCGAAATACACAATTAAAAAATCTCAAAATTTTATAATCAATCAAGACAAACTCAAAGGATACAAAACGTCCAACCTGCTAAAAACACAGATGGTCTCTCTTCGCCAGGAAAACTCTGAACAGAAGAAAAAAACAACGCAAGAATAAAATTTTGAATAAAAGACAAATTTAACATCAAATAACATCAGAATTACACAAAATTACAGGATTTGAAAGCTACTAACATCAAGAATAAACATCTGAGCAAAAAACGGTGTACTAAAGATTAGATTCAACAAAATAGATTAAGAGAAATCAATTAATATTTAAATCAAAGCATGAAATATAAATTCGTAATAAAACTGCAAAGCTACGACAGACGAAAAAAACAAAAAAAAAATATCCTCTAACAAGTGAAAGCATACACTCGTATCCAAAAGTTTAATAACATGAAAAGCTGAATTTAAAACTGAAGAAATAAATTTAAAACCATGAAAGAACCGTAGCAATATGTAAATACTTTTGAACTAACCTGTATATGTCCAGTTTTGATATGCCGTGTACCTATGTTTTAACCATGTTTTTGGGTGTGATGTCATGCCACAAAAAGGTACTGGCCAGGGTATATAAAGGCCGCGTTTTCATATTAAAATCCACTCTTCCATTTCCTATCCGACTGCCAGAGCCGATTGAGTTGGCCAGCAGATCCTGACCGTTGGGTGAGCCGAAGCTTTGTTGGCCCCAAATGCTCTGTGGTGCGGGCCGAGTTTTCGTTGGCCACTGCAGAACCATCCAGATCCTGACCGTGGGGTGAGCCGAAGTTTTGTTGGCTCCAAAGTGTTTTGTGGTCTGTGCCGAGTGTTCGTTGGCCAATGCAGAACCATCACCGTTCTGTTCGTGGGGCGGGCCGAGTTTACGTTGGCCCCTGCGTCTGTTTTCTCCGGTGAGATGTCGAGAGTAGACCCTCACATGCGCACCATTAGCTTGCGTATGACTATCAACATAATTGATGTTAACCGATTGATTTTTAACTATTTATAGGAATTTACTTGGCTTGTACCTTTTTCATTATTATTATTCTATATAGAGACATCATACCGTTTTGTAAATATATCTGCTGCTCCAGCATTCCGTGTGGTAAACACCTGTTTTGTTGCTCATGTACTTTGTATACCGGGTTCTTTTTTTATTGTTACACATATGCACCTCCCCTATGTGTAACCATAAAAAGATAATTGTCAGCATGGTAGGCAACCAGTTATACATCAAAAACAAAAATACATACATTAGATCTAATTCTTAAATCGTTACCATGGAATAAAGAAAACATTTTTTATGTCAAATATTTTGCAATTTTTATTCACGTATTTTACATACATTGTATTGAAAATTAATAATAATTTATTTAAACGATGAATAAATACAACAAAGATGAAAAAGTGGCAATGGTAATGCGGTACCAGAAAAATAATAGTTCTAGCAGTGCCCGTTTAATAGCGCGCGAAAAAGAAGCGGTTAGAATAGGTGCTATACTCAGTACACAATAAATAACCATAATCAGATTGTAATATCCTTTGGCGCTTAAATTCAGTAGTTTTCTAACACACGAATTGCATGTTTGTATGTCAAAAAAAAGAGTAGTTGGTAAATTCGTTAAACTAAGACACCCGTGGTTCTCATACGTCAACACATGAGTGTATAACTGGTTGCCTTCTATTCTGCCAATGCATTGACAATTATTTTTTTAATGTTACACATAGAGGGTATGTGTAACAATAAAGAAAGAACCCGGTATATGTATTTCATTTTATTGCTATCACCTGTGTACGAACAAGAATTTCTCTTTCTTGACTCCAGTATTATTGTATAAACCGCTTGTTTTGCTATTCTTGCATTCTGGGGACATTTCGTTTTAATTTCTATTCCTCCATCTAAGAACATACTCACATTCTATAGTGAAATAGTACCTACCTACTACGTGAATTGCATGATAATATTTTACATCCTCCAGCGTAGTGCTGCTCTCTTTAGTCAAAAAAAAATTGCTTTAATTCGCCGTAAATTCCGCCAGATCAAGTGTTAACTTCAGCATTAACAGATTCGGTTTTTCCCCGAATTTTTATTATGTATATCTACATAATGTGCATAATTTTAGAATCTATTATAATAAAAAAAATCTTTTCAGGCGGAACTAATTCACATGCGAGCCGAACTGGTCGAGTCCAAATCGAAACGGGAAATCCTAGAACAAGAATTGCACAACCTCCTGCTTCAACTACATACGGCGCAGCTCTCGCAGTTACCGACGCTGAACGGGAATTTTAAACAGGACGCCGGCTTCAAGCCGGACGTCAATACCATCAAGAAGAAGTTGGAAGACGAACTGAAACGGAGCCCTAGTCATAGCGTTAAAAGTAAGCCAAGTTGATCTACAAATTTTGTTTCCTTAAATGCTACGATTATGTTCTAGTATTATGTATCTTGTTACAGATGAGGAATTAAAATTCAGTCCTACGTTGTTGGAGGTGACGCAGCTTAAGAACGAGAAAACCCAATTGCAAATAGAGAACGCAGCTTTAAGAAATTCGATTTTAGCCTTAAATAGCGAAGTGTACGGAGCCAAACTTGCCGCCAAATATCTGGATAAGGAATTAGCGGGTAGAATTCAACAGTTACAACTACTAGGTGAAACGATTTAGATTACTCGCAAAAAGCTGTGATCGCTTGCTGTTGTTTTATTTTTATTTAAGAAAAAAAAATTCGCCGGATTCTCTCTCTCTCTCTCTTTCCCTCTCTATTTTATTTACGTACTCAATACATATGCATATACACTTTATTATATATCAGGAACGGTTTATAATAGTATAGAAAAGAATCAAAAAAAAAATTTTTTTTTGTGGCAATTTCGTTTTTATCGAGAATTTTGCATAGGAAGATACATTTTTGACCACGGATTAAAATAGTAGGCTAAATTACGGATAAATTA
>SMLS01071405.1:0-13311 GCA_004785975.1 Popillia japonica | reverse complement strand
AAACACCCTGTATAGGTACAAGGAGACATAGTTTACCGTTTTATTAACGACAACATTATTTTTAAAAATGAATAAACTTTTGTTGAAACCACCGAAACTATCATAATTGGCGTCAGGTATGTTATATATTTTCTACAGATATACAGCACTATTACAATAATATTTACTTGATTTTATTTGCTACTTACTAAACAAACAAAGAATTAAACTGACTGAAACGTTTTGATTAAACGAGTTTATTTCAAATAAAAAGAAACCAGCAAGAAAATAGAAATTCTAGTGAAATAACCACATCCTCTACAAACCTAGAACCAGTTTGCGATTTAGCCCAAGACATAATAAAATACTATGCTATAGTACAAATATAATAATATATATATGTCTAATAAATAATTTAATTAATCGGTTAACAGCTACATATTATACATTCAACAAACTTTATAAAAAATTAGTCAAACCAGATTCTTCGTCTACATATCTGCCCTTACACGATTAATACGGATCCTAGAACGCATATATAACTCCTTCTGCTCACATTGTGACTCATATTGATATGAGCAGCAATAGTTCTTAGAGATGCACCAGTCATAAGCATTCCCATCGCTTGGCTTAGCTCTGCAATATTTAAACGACTTAATGGTATTTCTAAAATACAGTCAACTGTATTAAACACTTATTCGAGAAATTAGCAAAAATTCTCTTAAACCTTTATAAAAGAATAAGCGTCCTCTGGCTCAGTAACTGTACTTATGGTAGATAATAAGTTAGTCTATATACTTAAAAGGAACAAGTACAGGGTGGACAGCTAAGAATGCAAAGTGCTGTATCTCGTAAACTATTCGTCCTTGTGGAAAAAAATATATTACTAAAGTGGACAAAAGAAGACTGAGGAAAATATTGTCAGATTTCCAAGATGGTCGCCAGCGTCCGTAACCGTCATTTTAAAATTTCAAAGTTATTTTTTACTGAAATCCACCTAGTAAATGTTACTAAAAAATATGTGCCTTTTAATATGCTTTACTCGAGTAATTTTTGTTTGCTGTAAAGCCTAAACGACTGAACGGATTTTAACAAACTTGGTTTTGGTGGAAAAAGCATTTATTGTTCCATCAAAGGCATCTCACCTATGATATGTCTAATTCTTAGTGATGCCGTAGAGCTCGCTTTTCAATATAATAACAGAGAATTGCAAAATTCTCAAAAAAAATTGAATGCAATAATATGTTTTCCATAAAAATGTAGTAAAAAGTATCTTTAGTTCAAAAAAAAATAGAACATAATAACAAAAAAAGATCGAACTAATGCGTCCTGCAATGTTCTTCAACTGTCTTGCATCACGCTCAATGCATTGGTGGAGCCGCTCATGTATGGACATTACAGCAGTTTCCATTTCTGATCTTGACAGGCTACGAATAGCCTATAGTATTTTCATGTCGTCTCTAGGTGTTGTTGGAATTTGGTAAACAATATCTTTTAATCCACTCCATAAATAGAAGAATAGTAGGACAGGTTAATTCTGGCGATACCGGTGGCCAAGGAAATACTTACTTACCAAATCCTGTTCTCATACATTTCTTCAGAAATGTGCTGGGGAACCGTCTAGTTTAAAGACATTTTTGCCGTAATTGCAAGGGATCATCTTTTAATAAAATAGGCAATTGGTTTACCAAAAAATCAAGAAACACGGCATATGGGCAGAAATAGGGTGGATAATGGTTCCGCCCAGGATGGCACACCATATATGGAGACTCCAATGGCTTTGATGTTGGTGTTCGCGCAAGAGGCTATTCGTAGCCTGTTAAGAGCAGAAAGTAGCTACTGTAGCTACTGTAATTCCCATGCATGAGCAGCTCCAACATGCAATTCGAACATTGAAGGACGTATTACTTTTGTATCAAAATCGATCCTTTTTTCTTATTATGCTCCTGCACGATTTTTTTAGTATTTTTTGAACAAAAAATACTTTTATTATTTAAAATTGATTAAATTATAAAATTTTACCATTGAATCTTGAAACAAGACTAATAAACAACAATAAATACCGATTTTTGTGTTTGTTTAAATTTATATAATTAAATTTTCTTTTCAACAAGGTTAGGAATTGGGTATGGCAGCCAAAATATCCAACAAAAGACTCAAATATTAAATTCTGAGCCTTCGCAATTTATTTATTGCTTCATCAGAGAATTAGAGTTTGAGTGTACATTAGCGAAGAGTAGCGTTGAAATATTCTCCGTAGAAACGCCACTTGTCGCTAATGTACATTCAAACTCTAATTTTCTGATGAAGCAATAAATAAATTGCAAAAGCTCAGAATTTAATATTTGAGTCTTTTGTTGGATATTTTGGCTGCCATACCCAATTCCTAACCTTGTTGAACTTAACGAGTACAGCCAGTACTTCTAAGATGCATTTGATGGAGCAATAAATGCTTTTTTCAGTGAGACAAAGTTTGTTAAAATCTGTTTAGTCGTTTAGGAGTTACAGCGGTTTATTTAAAAAAACATCAAATTACCTCCCACCACTTCATTTTAATAGATACATCAAAAAGTGTTAAACAAAATTAGTCAAGTAAAGTTTAGCTTTAAAAAGCATATATTTTTGGTAACATTTACTATATGGAATCCAGTAAAAAATCACTTTAAATTTTTAACATGACGGTTACGCCCTCTGGCGACAATCTTGGAAATCTGACAATATTTTCCATGATCTTTAGTAATATATTTTTTTCTGCAAGTCTCTCGGACAAATCGTTTGCGAGATACAGCACTTTGCATTCTTAGCTGGCCACCCTGTACATGTAGGATTTTCTTATTCTACAACCATAATTGTCTAGGCAAGTACATATATTAACAGTGTCTTTGTTCTCGCTTTTAAGATTTTTGTTGAGAGATGTACACCTTCCGACAGAATTAATGTCGTCGTCTATAGCGGAGTGTTTATCAAAACTACTCACCATCACGCCAAGTAAGCGTTCGGCCAGCATCGGTTTCTGTTATGTGATTTATTGGGGTATTAGTATTTAAAACACCAGGGGGCAATTGTTTGGATCAGGTAGGAGCATTGAAATTATTTCTTGAAAATGTATCTATGGAAATTTAAATATGCTTTAAATAGCTTTCTCATAGGGAGGTGATTGGCAAGGTCATATTTACGCTTAACAGTAGGTAATTAAGTAATTATATAGATGACAAATAAGGCTGTATTAATAACTTTCTTTGCATTGCAAACTATTTGAAAAAATGAAGTTGATATGCGTATGAAGTTTAATATTGCCATTAAATTTTGTGTAATTAATTTGAGTATAGTTATTTTAAAAATATAGAAAAAACAAAACAAGAACAGTATATAAATTCACTATGGCTTCAAGTAACATTAATTATGGTTTTATAAATATGTACTAGTAAATTTTGATTAAAATTCGAAATAATGTTGTATCACTACCAGTAAAATTACTGTTTGTATAAAATAAAAACAATATATTGTTATGTAAAGTTTGCAAGTCATTATATAAACAAGAGTCCAAATACCTATATGCAGAGGCAAAATCGAACAAGACAAAAAGCACATTGTGGGAAAATAAAAAATTAGCTAGGAATATCAACTCAAGCTTTCGCGGATAGAAGTTTACAAAGGAACTCAACGTCTTGATTCTATTGAATAGGTTATTTAATTTTTAAAGTATGTATATCAAATTAAAGAAAAAAGGTAAGGTAGCAGAAGTTGGATGGATTTAGTTAAATGGAGTTATATTAATTACTTACTTTAGTACTATAGTAAATCATATCTTTGTGCATTTGGGTTTGAATTTTTAAATCTCCCGCGTTGGGAGGAAGAACTTCACGAAACAAATAGTTAAATTTTGTGTATTAAGGAACCTGCTTTAAAAATGTTGGGAGAATAGAGAAAAATAGAGTTACTTTGCAAATTTACTATACATATATAGATTCAAAAAAAAAATATTGGGATAGTCTGTTAATAAAATTAATGTTTAGATGACGATTTTAAAAATATTTACCAATAACTATTTACCATTGTAATAAAATTGTTGTTGGTAAGAAGATAATATCAATATTTGGTTTCATTATATTATTTATTGAAAGGGACATGCTTACTTAGAGACAACAATAAAATAAAAGCTAAAGCAACACAAAAATTATTTATTAATTTAATTTAATATTTAAAAAAGTTAATGTAATGGAATAATAATGATGAATAATGATCCATATATCTGCATGGCAGTGTCTAATTATTGTAAGTGTAATAAATTTCGTAACCTTAATAGTCTTTCTAATTTAGTGTGTAGCTGCAGTTTTCTAACAAATGTCCGTGTTTATTATTAATTGTTCTTTATATATAATATAATAAGCAATAAAAACGATGCTTTCCACCGGTGCATTTAAATTTTGCGTATTAACAGTATTAAAATGACATCTGCAAATTCAAGTAACCAATGTATGATAACCTTTTATATATTTATATCGTTTCAACACATAATTTCAATTCTCGTACCTGATCCACAAAATTGTCCAGTGTTTTTTAAATACTAATACCGTAATAAATCTACTTACAGAAACCGATACCGACCGAAGACGTACTTGGTCAAACGGTGTGCAGTTTTGATAAACACTGCGCTATAGACGACGACATTAATTCTGTCGGAAGGTGTACAAATATTACTCTTGTGATTTCCGTGATTTAGGCAAGATATGAAACCTTAGAAGCAAATATGTTATCTTTGCCTCTTCATATACTTAATTTATTAAGATATATCTCTTCCTCGTCAGTAAAAAATAAATGATTTTATCAGCAACCTTTTGAAGCCTATAACTAATGGTTCATGTTTGATATCAATTCTTTTTACCAAACTTTCTGAACGGCAATGCGCCCTACTCGTATTTTAACTAAAAGTATGTTAGGACAGGTACAAAATGAAGTTGCTGAAAAGTATAATATTACCACCACCTTATGGCACAAACTAGTATAGGATATTTCAAATTCAATGACAGGTTTACTCGAGTAAAGAATCGCTGCGGTAAGATTTCCTTTGAAATATTTCTTTACGCACAGAGAGAATGTGTCAATGTGTATTGCACTAGAAGCATGCTGTGAAGACTTTTAGAAAGTGAAATTTTGTGATAAAATGTTGAAAATGTTAATTTGTAGGTGGTCCTGACCACCCAAGATAGTTTGAAAGGGTCGATTCATATCGTTTTCACACATATATACAAACATGTAATTATCGAGCAACTCCGCAGTACGAGTCTCTAATAATAAATTATGGATATGAAAGACATGATACACCGGATATACATACTTACGCAGGCATACAAAAAGATTTAATGAAATGTTATATGTACATATGTGAAAGGCGCTGAAAATTTGAGACTTGAAAAAGATGTAAGTAAACAGACAGAATAAACTCTTACAATTTCCGATAAAACTAAATAACTACAGAGATTTATTTACTATTACACGTATGTACAATATAGTTCATTATGTAGTATCACGGGCTAAAGTAATGAATCAGACTTCAAGCGATATGGCCTTCCACAGGTATTCAACACATTTGGCTACTCGCACTGGGCGGCTGTAATTAGATTTAGAGACGGATACCTAACAGGTAAATTTCAGGTAGAAAGATTCGCAAGAAATATAAAGCGATATATTATAATTTTATTTACAATGGTTGCATGTACTTTTTAAATTAAGAAGTAATGCTGACTGGAATTCTTAACTATATAGATTTCGTAAGCACAAGCTGTTTCTGTGGCAAAAGTAAATATTTTTTGCTATTATATATGGATAAAACATGTATGTTTTGCACATGTAAACTTTCAATAATTTGCTTTTCAATATAATAACACGATTCTATTTATAGAAAAACGAATTGTTTCCGATGCCTTATTAAGAAACGATTTAAATGAAGTAGCAATTTAAAGAAATTTATATTTTTTAATATTTACGCATTCACAAAATATTGAATTTTGTTTTGATTTATTAAAACATAGGTATAATAAATGTATTTTTCTAACCATTATGTGCATAGATAACCAAGTTCAGATATTTTTCTACTTTTAGGTCAATTCAAACACTATTAATTCGATTAAAGATCATTTATTCCAGAACCTTTATAGTTTATAAGGTATTCGTTACAACTTCGTCAGTGAAAGAAATTGACATTTAATTCGTGTCAAATAATTATAATTTATTTTTGCTTTTACTACTATATCTACTTTTAGAATAGGATATTATATTTACTAACTTGTTTCGAAATGTGTTTTGTGTATGTGATTCTACTGAATTATTATTAAAAATTAATTCGTCTAATAAAATATTATTATCTACTAAAAATGTTGGGGCTCAAAGTTATCGAACTTATAATAGATTACACAATCTCTTAGTTATCTTGTAAAATTAGAGAATTTCCAAGTACTTCAGGATTGATTAGTTTTTGATTATAAAATTATAATTAATTTAGTTCTGAAGTGTTAAATGTTATGTTATATGTTATGTGTTATAATACTATTACTCCCTTTAAATTCTTAATCTCTTTAGAATTATTGTACGTGCAATAATTATTGAAACGATTAAAATTTCTTAAGAAAACTAATGGTATAAATCAGTGGCGGCTCGTGGTCAATTATACTGGGAGGTCAAAAATAAATTTAAAAAATAGGCATACTTAAAAAATATAAATATTTTACCTTTAAATTCCGCTTTAAATAGTCTTAAACTGGAGGTCCATTCTTCGTTCTTTAGCAGTGGAAAAGTGTTGAATAACACATTCGTTAAAATCGCATATATTTGTTTTTAAAGTAAATAATCGACGTTAAATGTCTTTATGCGCGAAAGTATGCATAAAGGTTGACAATAATTACCAAACAATATATATGCTCTTATTTTAATACAATAACGTATTACATTGAGATAAGAACAAATTCACTGACGAAAAAAAAATGCAGATATTACTTTGCTTATTATTTTCTTTCTAAATGTACACTAAACTAACTCGAATTAAAAGAAAAGTAATATACCTAAACTCAAATCTAATGAAAATCTGGTAGATTCAATAAAGATCACAAACAAATCGCGGCTATAAACACACTCGCACTTTCGACAAACTTTGCTAAAAGAAGGTTGTTAAAACAAGGTTAAAACACATGTTTACTGTTATAAATTATAAACACAGGAACTACAGGTAAATCCGGGAACTACTTTTCCAACTACGCACTTGTGCTGCCATCTAACATTTCATCGGAAATTAACCTAAATTCGATTTCAAATAGTGGGCTTATGACCCAAACTAGATTATATGTTTCGTACGTTCGGGTCGGTTCGGGCGCTGCGAGTTCTTCGGATATTTCCGCGTAGCTTTAATACAACGAGGACAATTCGCACCGCCAGCCCAATGTTCAGGAGGTTGGAATACGAGGAACGGCCGATAAATTTTAAGTTTTTAAGTTAAGTATATTTGCGACTTTTGCGAGGAAATTACCTATTTTAATAAAACACGTAATAATTAATATTTCTTTATATATTGTCAAAATTTTTGGAAGGTCATTGACCAAATGACCCTATGGACAAGCCGCCAGTGGTATAAATGTATATACCGGGTGTAAATCTGGTAACTGAACGATACTTCGGCGCAATCGCCGTCCCCGACAGATTTACTTCTCCTTACGCGTTTGATGGGCTCAGATTGGACACCACCGAGAAACGTACACGCCTCCTTTATTATGTTTATCATTCTCTACTTATAATAATTGAAATGTATATTGGGAAAAATCATTGATTTAATTAGAATTCATGTTTATTCATAAAACTTATAATAGGAGTTAATGTAAAATGGTTGACGAGTTGTACATAACATGTTTCGTATCGATTTAACAAACATAATTAGCGTTAATGCTTAAACTTTTCTATCAACACAAATCGTATTTACGAAGTTTATAAAGAGGTCGATTATTATTACCTCTTCGAATCATGTAGCTTTTAGAGTGTTACCCTTTGCAAATGACCAAATACTCAATACCTACTGACTGCTTCGCCTACATCTGACTACATGTGAGGGGCAGATGCGGTGCGTAGTGGGGAATAGTTAACGCCTCTAGCGTTCAGTTACCACGTTTACATCCGGTATGTATATTGTATATCTTTAAGATATATTGTATAGTTTGTCATGTTTCAATAAAACTGCAATTTATTGCAGTTTTATTGCCCTCGATAGTACATTGTATATTCAGGTTAAAACCAACACAATGTATGTATGTATGTATATTAAAGTAATATACAGAGTTATTCGCGCAATACGGCAAGGAATATTACAGCGAAAATTTTTGGATTCAATTTTCGACCAATCAAAATTAATCCTTCTATGTCACATGTATCACGATATCCAATCAACATTTGATTATACTGATAACTACCCCGGAATGTTATCACTAGCGATAACACCCCGGCTGTCACCTGACTTAATGTCATATCACTGCTTATGTAAAACTTGACAGTTTCAAATTTAATTTTCGAAATGTCACGATTTGGAGAACTAAATAGTGAAAATATAGATAAATTGGAAACAAATTCAGCAACTTCTGCAAGCTCATTTAGTTTCTCAAATTGTACTTTCAATAATTGGTCTTTTAATAAATAAATGTTAACCAAACAGGGTTAAGAAGATCCTAATATAATGGGGTTCGCAGCCAACTTATAAATGTTAACCTTAATTTAAAAAGCCAAAAATTTTCTGACCAAATATCCCACGGACAGAGATAAATCCTCATAATTTTATTAGTTTCCTCGAGCACGTTTCTTTAGGTAACATCCCTTCGCCTACGGCGTTGGGATGTTACCAAGCAACGTGCTCTCAGAAACTAATAAAATTATTTCGTGATTATCACTGTCCTAGGGATATTACTACTGAAAATACGTGACTCAAAAAGTTTTTATTTCTGGGATATATGCAGGTGTATTATGGTTATTTTTTTAAATAATTTTCATATCGTACAGTCTGTCAACGTCTGTTTTAATAAAGTTTATAATACCTAAACCGTAAGAGTTTTTAAATAATTTGAATTTACTCAAAAGCTAACCTTATCTTCATATTTCAACAGTACTAAAGAAGTATTTAAGCTATGTAAGCGAAATTTACAGTAAAGTGTAACAATCATTCATATTTTATATCCCAATTATAATAAGACTCCATCTTATACAGAGTGTCCAAAAATTAAAACTAATCAAGTAATAACTTAAAGTGTCTATAGCTTAATTAATTTAAACTATTTAACTTATACGAAAATGTACTTTTTAATTATCTATCGAATGGTATCTATAGCTAAGTTCCTATTTTACAAAACACGCCAAAAATTTTTTTTTGCCATTTGGGGCTTTTTAAATAACACTTCTAATGTATCTAATGTTAGTATTTTCAGATATCGATTTTTTACTAATATGGGATTTTCGATAACTGATCCAACTACACTAAACACATTTTCTTTATCTGCAGTGACAAATTTTCTATAATACTCGGGTCACGATTCGAAGACGTGCACATCATGAACCGAATTTTCGGAATCCCCAATACAGGAACAACAAAATACCTACCAATAAAAGTAAAATATTAACATAATTGTAAATGCGATTTTATGTTGGAAGGGCCGTGCAGTGGCGCCATATAACCTTCTGTCATTTATCGTATATTAGGATTCCCCATTTACGAATACTGACCTAAAACTGTAAGCAAGTCGATTTTGCTACATTGTTATGATGTCATTCATAACGTGCCCATCTTCGAATTGCGAACCGCTTATAAAGCGTTTTTTATAATTAAACTGCTTAACTTTTAAGACTTTTCAAACATCCTGTAAGTATAATATGAAAATAATTTTAAAAGGTACACATAATAGACCTGCATGTATCCCCAAAAGTGAAACTTTTTGAAAGTCACGTATTTTCGCTAGAATAACTATTGCGTGAATAACCATGTATAAGTTTGGTTTTTATTATTACATGTCATTGTTAATATAATTTTGCTGCAATAAAATAGGGAGATTTCCTTAATTTATTACAAAATGTATCAATAAAAGTATTGTCATCAATATACAAAATTGTGTGTAATTGGAGTAAAATATCTAAGTTATTCATGTGTCCATATTCCATAAGATGGAAATCAATAAGAAATCAAAAAGTCCGTTCTAGAATTTACATATATAAGACACTAGTGTATGGTATTTCGTTTATTCTCGCTAAAAGACAATATTATTTGTTGTTTGGTAATAAGACTTTTAATCGTATATCTCGTTAGCTGCTCATCTTTCTGATCACTCACCTTAGTTATACATTACTTCAATTTTTCTAGCTTGAGTAGGAGCCTCTAGAAGCTTACCGCCAAAACTGCTACTATTAGTATTCTAATCACAGCTGATATATCAGCGTTTGACGCTACAAATATCACATCAAGGCAAGTATGGGATTGCGCTTGTGCACTAAACAAGCTAAGAGAGCACAGCAAGCTAACTCTAGCTTGGGTAGCAGGACACGAGGGTGGCATTAAAGGCAAGGAGAGGGCGGGTGCACTGGCCAAAGAAGGAGGTGTCTAAGATATTCATCGGAGCTATACCATCGTCTGGAATCACGAAAAGAAAACTCGCCAAAACCATTAAGAAATTGCCGGCGGACAACTCTCTAGAAGTGATGGTAAAGCTTCGCGGGACAGAGAGGCGGCGAAATTTATTAAAAAATGTATGACCAAATTCACAGAAGATCTTCTGAACAACGGCGACAACTTTCAAATTATTTGTAAATCTACTAACGAAATCTGACGAAAAATGCTACGTGCGGAATCTGTCAAACAAGAGAAGAGATCTCGCAGCACATTTTACGTCAATGGAAGAGGCTAGTTAGACCGAGTCTAGAATGTATAAGCGAACCGTACCTAGCTGTACAACGAAGTATGTACATGAAGACAACCCCATCAGAGTTGCAGAGTCTTATAAAAAAAACAAAGCTAGACCAGGTAGTCTAGATAATAGAATATAGACCCACATGTCACAGTAGAAAGAGATTACAGGACAATCTCATTACTTATCTAACAATCTGTTTATCTATTTATCCTAATCGCCAGTTATATATGTAGCTACAATGTTTTATTTATCTTACATATATGTAGTTAGGTACTGTGTTTATATGTTTATGTAGTTACGTAATGTATGTATGTAAAGTTACACAAGAAAGCATTATATAAACTGTGTATTATAATCATATTACTTTATTATATATTATTATTTATAAAAATAATGCGAAAAAGATTGTTAATTGTAAAAATATATTCCTTCATTAAATATTCACTGGATCTCTTGGTGCCGAAGTAGAAGCTTAACACACTAATTCACTATCACACACTAATTCACTATCACCCACAGAACACCAAACACTTTGATAATTAGTAACGCGTTTCGACAGAAATTCTTTCTAGTTTTAGTGTGTTCTTGTGCCTTGATAATGACAGCATTGTTGTCGAAAGGCATTGGCAATTATCAAAATGTTTGGTGTACTGTGGGTGATAGTGAATTAGTGTTCTATTTCTTCATTGTTTTGTTTCGAATGCGTAAACGATATACAGGGCTCATATAAAATACATGTTGTCATTCTTGACTGTTACCTGCAATAAAAATTTTTGAGTATCTTAAAATATGATTACTCATTGTGTGTTCTAAGAAGATACATTTACTATATTATCTAATTATTTGTCGATTTGTCAAGAGAATAATCCTATAGTTTTATTTGACAAATTAATAATTAAAAGAAATAAAAATTATTCGCTCTGCCCAAATGTTCCAAAATCGAATTCAAAGATTTCCAAATAACGAATTAGTTGTTAGAATTTCTATTGTTGGTAAATGTTTCAGGAATCTGTTATTGACTTCGCGTTTCTACAAAGAAAAGTATCTTGATAGTCGCCATCTACACATATTAGAACCTGAGAATCTTCTTTCAACATTGGTTGCCTCGAGAGAATATTTTAGACCTAATCGTGAAAACTCAATCGTAAGTGAAAAGTAAAAAGGATATAACGATGGCAACCTTAGCTGAAGACCTAAGAAGAAATGCTAAACAAATTGGAGAAATTGCGAAAGTTACCAGGACATTATAAGCACCCAATGTAGAAACGAAATGTATCACAACAGCGCTTTTATACATTCAGCGTTTTGTGTAAGGAGTTTTTTAAATAGCGCATAGCCACACCAATTGTTTAGGTCAAAACTGAAAAAACTGCCATCACAAACATTCGATTTAATAAAACAAATTATCAAATAGGAGTAGAATACAATACACAATTAGGATTATACATCATTGTTCATCATGTTTCACATTTTTCTCTCTAGAAATGAATGAAACTTTTACCCATTTTTTTCTAGTGTGATTCTTTTGTCTGCTGTCTCATTCTCATATGCGCTACTCCAATGGATCGCAAATTGTACATATACAGACAGGCCTTCACAACACTAGCAGTTGATTGAGCATTTGACTTAGCTGTTTTAACTCTTTGGTTTAGGAGCTCACATTTAATGAATGAAAAAATTGATACAAAAAAGATGAAGAAATTCCGATCCATATTTCAAAGCAGAATAAAGAAAACTACATTAATTAAGGCTATAGATACTTGTAACACAGAAAAATTGCGTTGAGTAGTAGCATCTTTGATATTGGTGGAGGTGCCGGATTATGAATTACATCAAGCAGCGTATATGTAATTATCATTTTTAGCAAAGTTTGAGCAATAGCTATTGTTAACGGTTTATGCATTAATACACACTTTTATAAATGAATAAATGATCAATCTCCTACGATTGACATTGATGATAGCCATGAAATGGAACAATTCGTAGGGTCTATAGATTAACATAATTGTTCATAACTTGTGTACTACTATTATTTATACGATCAATATACCTCTTAGCAAATCATCATCAACGCTTGTCTCTAACTAAAAAATTAAAAGAAAGGCGAGGCAAACCGCTGTATAAAATAGCGCACAAGTATGTACATGTTACAAGAATAGCATAAGATAGATAATCACTATTGAGGCTGAACTGATGTGCTTGTAGATAATATTCTGTGAATCTGAAATTTGCAACAGAATACGCATAAAATTCTCTAAAATGGGGTCATATACAAGAATATCATGAAGTAAGAGTTATATTTGAAATTATTATAACTAGCAAAAAAAAATAAACGAAATCGAATTCTTTAAGAAATGAAATTTTACTGTATCTATGGCAAACACCATGGGAAACAGTACCAAGATTTTGC
>SMLS01071403.1:0-32578 GCA_004785975.1 Popillia japonica | reverse complement strand
ATATTTTAAGTGCTGTGAGACAATCCAGCCATCTAGCAAAATACGGCAACTCGTTTTTGCCAGTTAGACATAAATTGTTAATATTCTGTAAATTTAGACTTTTATTTTATTTTAGACTCCAGTTTTTAAGGAAGACGGGTAAATGTTTCTTACTGTTTTAAAAACGACTTTGTGACTTAGTAAGCCGATCTAGCACAATTTTTGCGGTTATTATATTAGCGGCTGAATAGCCAGTTAGGCGGGTGTCAGCCGCTACATCCTCTATACCTATTATTGTTCGCTGTTTTACTTAAACATCTTTCTTCTTTATTCGTGTTAAAAAGATGTATTTAAAAGTTTGGTTGCAATTCAGGATTATAGTTAGTATGTCTTACTTATTTTTATATTTAACAATATTGAATTCATTTCTCTCTTCGTTTCTTTTTTGTTACCAATACAATAATTAATCAATTAATTTTTGAATGTGAAAAATAGCTAAACGTTGGTTTTTTCCGTCGTTACTAGATTTCAAATTTTATGTAACTAATTGCGAATACACAAATATCTATTTGAAAGTTCTGAACATATCAGGTGAAATGTAATGAAACGTAAGAATTTCTCTTTCTAATTAAATGACGGACGAACCAATACATTAAGTTGCCGTCCGATTGGCACAAGATTAACTGCAACGTTGCAAAATATACTTGCATTGCATATGTATCTCGATACTTTTTACCGGTGAAGTAATCGATAGTGTAGAAACTAAAAAAAGAAAGGAAAAGGAACATTCGTAATGTTAACTAACAGTACTTCTACATACATCGTATTAGTAGTAGAAAATTAGTGCAGCGTGTTTCTACGATTGTTAAGTGGGGATACAGGAGACATTATTTTACATAATCTGATATGTTCGATTTCACTTGATGTTTAAGACGCAATACTTTGCGTAGTAGAACCACCTTTTACAATCGCGAAATGCAAATCAAGTCGCTGCTAAATAACACAATAGATATGAGGTATCTGTCAGTTAAGTATTCAAAAAGTACGCGTGTAGTGTTACAAATAATGAAAACTATATACATATAGAGTTGCAACATCGAACTAAATGCAAATTTGTATTTGACGGACTTGTGAGTAGAAGTCATTCATAATCAAGAGATATTATTACAAATAACCAGGTTTACCCACACAAATAATTGTATTTACAATATAAGGCGAAAGATTTTTATATTATCTGTCTACATAGACATTGTGTTCGCAAAATATTTCTAGAAAATTGAAGGCCCGTACGTTACCAAGGATAGTAATAAAGAAAAACTTTTGATGGCATTTCAAAAGCTTTATTTTGAAGTTATATAATTCTTTAAATACACTGGAATAAGCGGACAACCATCAAAGGATCATATGTTGTATAATAAGATAGTTTTTCTTATATTGTATTTCAATCATACTCATGCATTGGCATAAATCACATTTGTAAGAAACATCGTCATTGTCAGAAACACTTATTCTTCAACGAAATGATGAAATACATTGTTTTTGATACATATTGCTATGCAACAAACCAAAGAATTGAAACCTAACACAAAAATCGCGCCAACTAGCAAATCGGTTCTTAAATGTTTCTAAAAAAAATTGAATTAAAGAAAATTGACGTATTCTCAGGGAGAAAGGTATGCCATATACCTTTAAACGGGTTATTGGGCGAGACTCTATTTTTACCAGTATAATAGTGACTATAATAGGTACGACCTTGATATTTAAAATAGTCTGCAATTACAGAAAATAATGATGCAAACAAAAAGAAAGTTTCCTTAGTAAGTAAGTTAATCTCAAAATTGTTTAATTTTTAACAAAAATAAAAATAACAAATTCTTTAATTTCATAATCAAAATATATTTCATAAAATTAAAACACTTTGTCCAAAATAACGAAATAACGCACGGTTAAATATCAAATGTCACTACAAATGACGTATGCGCATAAAAATTGTCAGGAAAACTGATCACACCCGGAGGTATGATCATAAAAACCTGACCTTAAATCTAACAATCTCCACCTAGAAGCTATCCCAAGCAAAAGAAATTAAATTAACTCTCAAATACAAAAAATGAACCAAACAATAAAAATTAATTAAAAAAGCAAACGTTAAAGAAACTTAAAATTTGAAAACTTCTGAAAAAGAATCAAAAAAATGACCTCGCGTGAAACTTCTAGATTTCGATACTCTAACTACTAGATATAAGTCTACTTACAATTATCTAAATCACTAATCACAAAATTTACAAAGTGAAAAACTACCTGCGTTTTATGCAGACAATCGCGAACTACACAATTAATGAAACTCAAAATTAATAATCAACCAAGGCAAAACTCAGAGCACACAAAACGTCCAACCTGCTAAAAACGCAGATGGTCTCTCCTCTCACAAGCACACGAGAAGCGTACACTTCGCCAGGAAAACTCTGAACAGAGAAGAAAAAAAACAACGCAAGAATAAAATTTTGAATAAAAGACAAATTTAACATCAAATAACATCAGAATTACACAAAATTAAGGGATTTGAAAGCTACCAACATCAAAAATAAACATCTAAGCAATTAACGGTGTACTAAACATTAGATTCAACAGAATAGATTAAGAGAAATCAATTAATATTTAAATCAAAGCATGAAATATTAATTCGTAATAAAACTGCAATGCCACGACAGTCGAAAAAACAAAAAAAAATATCCTCTAACAAGTGAAAGCATACACTCGTATCCAAAAGTTTAAATAACATGAAAGAACCATAGCAATATGTTCCAAAGCGGTTGGATATCCGATGGATGGAGATAAATACAAACTGCAACTTAGAGGTTGCTAATTAGATAAAATCTTCTGAGATAGTCAACATTTTTATACAGCCTTTTGTGAGGAAGAACCTGTTAAATTTTCAAATGGCAACCGCAACCATGTGCTGAAAACCTAACAAGTGACCAACTATAGCGAAAAAGCACCATGACTGGGCCCCAGTCAGTCACATTTTGGATCATTCATTTATTTTTATTAAAAATAAATATACTTTCATCGATTATTTCTCCAGTAAGACCATCACTTTTTTCAATATTCGGATCAAAAACTTCAATACGTCTCTGGAATTCACCTTCATCTAACTCCTAAACTAGCAAGAAACCACAGAGCAGTGGCCCTTATCGGTTTAACTTCAACTTTGTAGGTTTATAGCCTGATCAATTCTATGATCAACAGTAACTATCTTAGCAAACCAGTCACTTGTTATCAGGCTGTCAGCCGCTGCAGCTCAACCTTTGCTCGCCCTTTGCTGCTTCAATAAGTCAAAAAATTATGCCATCACCAGTGTAAAAATCTTGCATTGAGTGGTTTTCAATAGTTTTGGAGTCTTTTCTCCTTCTATTAAATGGTTTTCACTCTTTTCAAGAATTTTTAAAATTTAGATTTACTTAATTTTCATTTTATTATTACTACCTTACCTTTAAATGCCATTTTCTGTGTAATTAATCAACTATATCTATACAATTGTATGTAACTTATTTTTATTTTCACTATTAACATTGTTATTACAATCATTACATCACTTTATATTACTTTTATATTATGTACTTAGGTATATTTATATATTTGTACTGTATTCTGGCTACAAGTTTTACTTTTCGTTTATGCAAGTAATTTCAACATCTGTATTCAATTACCGATTTTTAATTATTGGTTTTTTTTGTTCGCATTTGCCATTATTATCTTATCTTTTTTCGTTTTCTTGTATGTGTCTTCCCCTATGCCATGTTTTTTTGGTCTTTTGGGAATAAAGTTTACTTTACTTTTCTTATAAATATTCTAGCAAATTATTCTCCAAGAAATTGCGATAATGGTTTGCCGTAAGACTTTCTTGAATAATATGCGGTCCAATAATGTGATTATTTAACAACACACACCATACGTTCAGAGAGAGGCGAGTTTGGTGATTGCCCACAATTACACTATGTGTGTTTTGATGTGCCCAATTGGGAGAATTACTGCTATTGTTTATCCCATCTCGAGTAAATTGTGACTCGCCTGTAAAAAGGAGACGCGGAATAAAAATGGCACGCGTCTGACCGAGTTCCCTGATACTAAATGATGAACTTTCTGTAGATGGTAAGGATAAAGTCCATTGAAATGTAAAGTTCGCCAAACCTGAGTATGACAAATACCGGGCACTCGCGGGGCGGCACGGGTTAATCGCAACTTCATTTAGGACAACGTTAGCTTGCTGAGCACTGTCAAATTCTCTTTCGGTCATTGAATTGGGAGATGATCCCGTCTCTCTCCAATTCTGAAAGACATTAGCAAATATCGTATGGTGAGACCCTAAACGATTTGGAAAGCCTCGACGGTATTCTTCTGCTGCAGTTAAAATATTAAGCAAGAATTACCGCTGTTGAAAATTAGTAATCAGTTGAATATATTTCGCATGAATACATTATTCATATAAGAAGTATTACTAAAACAAAGTACGCATTTTAAGACCAAAATATTTCGGACTTGGCGTTTAAATTGTTTGGAAGCTTTTTTATGTGCTTTTTTAGAATTTTCCTGGGCGGTGGATAGGAAAAGGATACCATGGATTGCACGTTCCCCTTGACTTCACTCGACTTTTTCTTTTGGGGTTGCCTTAAATCTCCTGTTTATAAAAATGGTAACCCAGACACGCGAGAAGAGTTGATAACAAGAATAGTTGAGGAGGTAAATTCTTTGCGGAATGAACTGGCACATACTAACTGGCAACAAAACATGGCTCAAAGACTAGCAGCATCGTTGGAAAGTGCAGGGGAACAATTCTAGCAGTTATTGCAATATTAGTTTTCTTATGTTATTATGTGGTTTCTTAATAAAATGTCTATTGGTAAACATTACTTCTTTTATCTACATCTCGAAAACGAAAGGGAAGTGGTGGTGTATGTATGTTGCATCAGGGAACACCCTGTATGTAGCCTAGACGGATTTGATGTTTCATAAGGAGATAAACCAATCGGACCACCTGCTTGCGGGCGCACACGGGGGTGAACTGAAAAGATTTCAACAGTTAAAGGATAGGTTAGCCAAACGTACATTAAATTTTATTCTCAGAAAACTTTATTTAATAACCTTCATTATGAATGTTACCGACTTCCAGTTTTTGCATTACATAAGCATATATGTATGTATGTAGGATTACCGTTACATTTGCTTCAGGCACACTTCAGGCCCTTGAAAAATTGTTTTGTTTTACAGTCTATAATTGAATAATCAGAAAATATACGACTGTATTCATTTTATTTAACTTATTGTCAACTAGAGGTTTGACTTTTCTTTTGGAATTACCATACTGGGAACAAACTTACACTGGTATATAAAAAAAGACATAAATAAATGACATCTAAACAAACTTGCCATTACCATAGTGATAACTGTGCATAAAGGCTACCTGAACATTTTAAAACTGTTTAGAGTTAGGTGTAGGAAATGGGAGTACTAATAAAACGAATAGAATTTGCTTACCAGATACATCAGTGTATAGTCATTCATACTGAACGCTCAAGTTTAATGTGCCTTAAAATAAAAAATATATTTATATTATGGCAATACACTCTTCTAATTTGGCACTAGACGATGTCAGTCTTTGAGAATACGTTAAAAATAACCTATTTTTCTTCCCCTCCCAACAAAAACAAAAATATGTTCCAGAAAGTGATGTCTGTTTCAAATTTATTATAGCCACAGTAATGGTACTTAAAATTGAGTTAAAATGGAACGTATAAAATAAAATTAAATGTTTCTAATTAAAATAAGTCATTCACGTGAAGATGTAATTTATACTAATCATCATGAGAACTTTGCGTTGGTGTCGGTAAAGTTTTAGATTTCAAATATAATGATATCCTGAAAACTCTAAAGAAAAACACTTCCTGCTATATCCAGTGCACCTATGCTAGTGGTCTTGTCCTGCGTGACTAGCTAAGCGGCTGACTTAAAATCTCGTTACAGCTGAAGCCGCTTATGATAGTCCGTTATAAAAGTTCGTTCTAATCTGGATTGTTAAATTATTATATTTGCAATTTTGTATGCTCTCATTCTCAAATATATTCATATCTAATTGTAAATTGTTTGTCCACGTTTAAAGTTACTTTCAATATCATTTTATTTTTCTTCTACTTTATTTTTATTAGCAGTTTGTCCTTGGCTCAGTTTCTATTTTCATTCTTTTGACTTCGCTACTTTTTAGAATTTTGTAAATTTTCACCGAAATTTTCAAAAAGTCTATGGTAAGAAAAGTTTAATGCTAATTAGTAAATTAGAGCTAATACTACAGGCTTTTTATTCATTCTCTTTGCATATTATTTTACAGAGATACTTTTGAACCAATTAGTTAACTGTGTACCCAGAAAACCACCACGTATGGCGAATGTTTGAGAATTGCAGTTTTGATGGTATCGCGGCACAGACAACCCTAAATAAGACCTAAAAGATTAATTGAACCGTACCATCCAAGAAATATATAAACTACGAATGTTTCTAGTTTTAGTAAATTTGAGTTCGTTAGTGAGAATTATTATCTGACTATAATCCGAGGTTATCATGACAAATATCAGCATATATAATAATAATACCTAATGATAATAATTCATGCCTTAACATCTCCCAACAGCTTGCGCCAATTACAGGGGGCATCGGCTGGCCACGAGTTATTATTACGCCTGCGGCTGTAGACCGACTTAAGATGTTATCTTTCCGCATTTGCCGTGGAATTTGGGAAACTACAGAAAACCAAATTCAGAAAGAACATACCGGAGTTTAAACCCGATACCACTGCACTATGAAGCGGGCGCGCTAGGCACTGCGCTACACGCCCGGTGGACAGGAAAAAGAGATTGGATTGAATTTGAGAAAGCCTCAAATTAATGCTTATTACTAGAGCATTACCACTAGCTCTTAGAGATAGGCTAAGTGTAAATAATGTAAATCGTGTGCTTGCCCTGAACAACTACTACAATAAGAAACGGGAAACGAAGATCGAAAACCCACTTCTTTGATAAGTAGGAGGCCTTGACTACGTCGACTACCTCCACTCTGTCGTCAGAGTTAACGCTCTGGCATTCATGAGGAAGCAGGGAATCTGGGGTTAACAGAACTCGTCGTGCTGTTGCAAATGAAGAAGCTATTTTGCAAATACGTTTTTCATCTATTTCATTTCCAAAGAATCTATCACCTATTGGAACAGGATTTCCTACCCCGTTTACAATTTTGCGAGTGCTTGCAAAATAAAGGGCAAAATTTTAGTTACCGATGAAGCAGGTTTCAGTCGCGATAGCATTTTGAATATTCACAATATGCATTGTTGGAGCGGTGAATACCTTCATCAGAACGTAATATGGAATCACCAGTATAGGTTTTCCTTTAATATGTGGGCAGGTATATGTAATCGACAATTATCTAATTGGTCCATTACGATAGCCCAGACGATTGACAGGCGAACTCTATCGAATTTTTTAGGATAATGAACTGAATACTTTACTAGGAGATGTTCCATTGAATATTATAAGAAGAATGTACTACATGCCTGACGGAGTGCCAGCTCACTATTCTAGGAAGTAAGGAAATTTCTGCAAGGAAAATTTCGTCGTGGGGGACCTATACCATGGCCAGTTCGTAGTCCCTAACTTCATCCCCTCGATTTTTCATTTTGAGGATTTATGAAATGTGAAGTGTTTTTTCTCAAAAATAAATAGTAAAGAATAATAATGGAACAGAATTGTGGAGTCTGCTGATAGATTTCGTAATAGTAATATTTCAAAGATGCAGTCACTCATTAATACGAAGATTGGAAATGCGTATTCAGGAACAAGGTCGCCAATTTGAACACCTTATGCAGAACTAATAACAATCTAGCTCATATTTTTTAATGTTCTTTTGCTTAATAAAAGCCTTTTGACTTCAACAACTTGTAACTTGAAAACAAAAACGAATTTTTTGGTCCTCTATCACATGTTGCTGTGCGTTGTAGTTTTCTCTATGTCATGTTGTATATCAGTGGTATAATTTTAATGAAATTCGTGTCAGTCATATTCCATTAAATTGATTACGTTACTTTTGTTGATTACTTTCCCGTCTCTTTGTATCACTATGTATTTTTTTACTTCTAATTAACAATGGAAAATGTACGGTACTGAAATTAAGTAGCAAAAATCAGCAGCCTTAATGCCGCTACACGAAAGTGATCCTACTAACAAACAAACAAAATAGTAAATTAAACAAAAACATCAAGTTACACAATTTAAAGATTATAGGAAAAATTGCTTTCATAATTTAATTTGTGATAAAATGACTGACATCCGAATCGGCTATCATTCCCTCTGGTATAAAACAACAAACATCCTCCTTCAACTAAGATCCTGTCATACGACGCGTCCAACGAGACCACCCCAAAGTTGCAAGCCCGCGTAACCCAAACCCGCACTAACGCAAATACGGACGCTCACACGAATGTTTAACCCTGCACGAGTACGACGCTGCTGTGGCGCGTTTCCATGAAATTCGATGCCTGGGAAACGATTTAGCAAACCGTCCACGTGATTGCCAGTACCGACCGAACCCCCCTGGAACCCTGAAAAACAACGTTGATCCCTTCGCAACGCAGCGAGAGAGCAATTTTCACGGTTCGATCATTAGATAAAGATGCGAGGGCGATATTTTAATTGAACATTGTTAACGGACATGCTGCGCTCCCGAATCATAATGTACAGCGTAGGTTAAAGCGGTGATTTGGAGGTGTATTGTGTTGGTTATATCATATATTACGCTATACTTATTGCTTAGTGTAAGCTTTAATATTGGGGATTCTTATCTCCATACCCGTCTAATTTGTAGCAATTATCTTAATAAGAGTAAGGATTAGTAGGAAGGAGATTGTAATTCTGAGATGCGTAATGCTTTAATAAGAAGGATAAGGAAGAATTTAATATATATTATTTGCATGTTAAGAAAAAAAACAGTTTATTGGTGGCATAAGTACACAAATATATACGGTTAGTATTTTATTTAGATAAAAAAGAATGGTTTAGATTAGAAAAAGCCTTGAAGGATTTACTACAGAACAAGGCTCTCTGAAGTATTGCTTATCAATCTATGAGTTGCCGATTTTACACTTGACCATAGATCTCAAACGGCTGTGAAATCTTCCGATTTATTTGTTTCCTCTAACAAGGGCAATGCCATCTAAGCATGTGTATAACGTAAGAAGACTGCGTATAGAAAAAGTTAAGAACCAGTCAATAATGAAGTACTTTGTCAAAGTTCTCTTTCAGAAGCACATCCTCGTAAAAATTCTCGTATTGTCCAAAGCAAAATTCAAATTTGCAAGCTAATGAAAGATGTACAATTTGACAGGACAGCAAATAGTAAGGAAAAGGAAGTTTAGCTGTCATTCAAGAAAGTAGTAATATACATGTTCTTCACTCTTACTTGAGAATCCAAGAGAATCTAGAAGTTTTTATATGGAAAAGATGGCCAACATGCAAGAAGGATGGTATTGCAGCTTGTACACTATCTTCAGGTAAAGCTCTAATCGGTTTAACATCTACATAAATTAGGTTTGTAGTAGAATGCATTCAGTTAGGGTTGCCTTAGAATTGGTTGGTGTCAATTCTTCGTTTACCATATGCTTCGATGTACAGTCTGTTTCAAATTAAATGCGAATCGAGGATATTGTATGCAGTTATCCAGTTCGCGGTGCTGTATTGTGGGTGATCTATACTTTTTCATACATAGTGATGCGTAGTTCACGATTTTTGTCGTCTATCATTCATGTAATATCTCAATTTATACTTTTGCTATATTGGTTTTTATTATTTTAAATACAATATATGTAATTGTCGTCATTTATAATGAATCGAAACATCGTTATCGATAAAACACGAAGTATTGTAAAATATATCGTGTAACTGCACGTACTTGAAGGTAAACTTGAAAACTAGATACGTTCTTGGTTAATAAAAGTAGAAAAAGTGGTTTTCGGACTCGTATATATTATTTACAATTAGACATACAAACACTTTTCATATGTGTAATTTATTATAAAATTTGTATTAGCATAGCGAAAATAAATTAATAGAAAGGTAATTATTGTTCTTAGATTATACATTTTGTTTAAGAATTAAGCCTGGAACTTGAAAACTCCAGGAAGTAAAGACGCCGTACCGGTAAAATGACAACTACTATCATACTCGTTCAATAATATATATGGTATATGTAATATAATCTTGTCTGTAGTCTCATTATTATAATCTCAAATACTACGTAATACCGTTGATTTGTAATATATTTGATTATCGTCTGGATTTTGTTAAATAATAATAATAATATATTTTCCAACAGGTAAAACAACCCAAGTACAGGAAAAAAATAGCAAAATTATGCATATGCAGTGTAGGCAGCGAATATACATATATGTATGAAGCTAAATATATTGAAACTATTGTAACTAGTCCCAGATTAGATCCCTGTAGTATTCCAGATGTAGGTGAAAAAACATTAGATCTTATATTAAAGTATTCTATGTATTGTTCTCTGCCAATTAAATAAGACTTAAACAAGTGAAGTAGCTGAATGGAAAGACCCACTGTATCAAGTTTCTTCAATAAAATATAGTAATCAATTTTGTCAAATGCTTTTTGAAAATCTGTGTAAATCACATCAACTTGTCCTTGTTTATCTACAATATCAGAGGAATATTGACAAAGACAGCTTAAGTTAGTTGCTGTAGAACGCTTAGCCATGAAACCATGTTGAGCAGGAGTTATGAGGTGTTTTATGTGATTGTAAATGTAATTCAAAGTATTGTTTCAAAAATTTTGGCAAAATTACAAAGAATAGATATAATAGATATAGTTGGAAATGTCATTTGCGTCACCAGACGTGAACGTAATTCGTGATCCCTTCCAAAGATCACGTAAAGTAGCAGTTTTTAATATTTGATTAATTAGATAGGACAGTGGTTTTGCAAATACGGATGCACAGTCTCGAATAATGAAACTCGGGATTTTATCTGCACCACTTAAGAAACTATTCTTGGAGTTATTTAAACATTTAAGGACTTCGTCTTTTGTAATAATTGGTATTCCAAAAGTAAAGGGTGTCACTGTACTACAAGAAAGGTGGTTGCAATGATCTTTATTCGACTGTATCAAGCGATCGAGAAAGATTGTCTGAAAAAAACTACTTTCCTAACGCGATACGTGTGTTCTTAACCTATCGACTTGGGTAGTTTTTTTCAGACAATCTTTCTCGATCGCCCGATATGTACACATTATTGAAGTATTCTGCAAATGCATTCATTATCTGTTGTGGTGTATCAAAGCTGGCGTCATTGTATTGCATCAATCCTGGTATTCTAGTCTGACCTCGCTTAGAATTCACGAACTGCCACAGTTTTCTAGGATCCTGCTCCAAATTGTTCTGAACATTGCGTAGGTAGTTCTTACATGCATTACCAGTTAGCTCTTTAGTAATTTTTCTTAAGTGCTTAAATTGCTCATAATAAACTACAGATCCGTGTTTTGTGAAGTTCTTATGTGCTTTATAATTTAGACGGATATGATGCTTAATATTTTCGTCAAACCATGGTGGATAAAAACGCTTATTTCTCTTATCTTTATATAATGGTACAGTTGCATCAAATACATTATATATAGCTTTGTAGAGTTCGTTGGAAGATTCTTGAAGAGAATTTGTGTCATAGTTGCGTCCAGTCAATTTCCAACAATCTACTATATTTTAGATTAAAGTTTGCTCTTTTGAAATCGTAAGATTTAGGTTGCTTATGAACTTGAGAGTTTATATAACTTGCTGGGTTACATTCAAAATTTACACAAAAAGGAGAATGATTAACGTCCTCATTGGGCAACGTTACGTAGAACTGTACATGAAATATTCGAAAGGACTAGATCTAAAAGTAGATTATTTACGTTAAGTATAGTATTAAATTAGGATAAATTGCAAAACTCTTGAAAGTTATTTATCATCATACGGTTTCTTTCGTTAAGATCCATGTTGTAAGTTGGAATATTAAAGTCGCCTAATATAACTACACTATTACCTAAACCAATATTAAGTTCTAATAGAGACAAAAAATGTAACTAAGTATCATATGTTACTGAAGGAGGTACATATATAACAAAAATAAACATTTGAAACCTATTGGCAAAAGAGATTTTACAAGCTACAATGTCTATTTCTGGCATTGAATCCTTAATACTTTGCAAATCAACAGTACTGGTAACAATTTTTCTATCAACAGCTAAAAGAACACGAACATCCAGTAGCACGCGTATTCATATCATCTCTAAAAACAGTGTAATCACCAGAAAAAAGCTCCGCATTATCCACTTCGGGCGTCAGCCACGTTTCTGTTAGACACAGTACATCATAACTGCATGCCAAAACACTATTATAAAATTCAGGAAGCTTAGTATTAAGACCTCTAACAACAGGTGATTTCACGCCTGCACTTGGGTTTCTTTAGTTTAACGAGATGATTTGTAAGCACCATGTATGTATGTACTTAATTTTCAAATTTTTTCCCCCATTTGCAACTCTTGTCCGCATTTCAGCTTTAGCATCATTATACAGTCGTATCTGCCTAAGAGTTTTCTCTGATTATATAAATACATTCTTGTATTTTGGTATGTTCTTTAGTGTTTTCGCTTTACGAATAGCAGCGTATGCGATTTCCTCATTATCTGTTATTGCCTTAATAGGTCTAGGTCTTGTGCTGATAATAGCTTCCCCAGTCTAAATATTTTTCAATTAGATTGTTCTACATCAGGAACCACAGATTTTAAAATTAGAGACACTTCCATATTTTCAGCAGCTGCACGTGCATCATCATCGAAGTCATCTGACTGTACCGGTTTAAATGAGGAATGGAGATTATGATGGGGTAAGGGAGTCAATACCAACTGCTTTTATATTAACGTGGTTTAGTATTCGAGAGATTTGTGGTGTATATTCTCAAACGACTGCTTCTGTATCCTCGACCTGCCGCTTTAAACGAAAATATTGAATATGTATATAGATAAGTAGCTCATACCTATGTACACCCACGGACTTTAGTTATGTCCGGTATCTAGCGGTATAGCCTGCGCTCCTGTCACCATGTCCGTTTTATCTTAAAGGGAATAGTGACAGGAGCGCAGGCTGTACCGCTAGATACCGGACATAACCAAAGTCCGTGATGTACATACGAAATTGCCTTAATGATAAAACCGACATAGTGACAGGAGCGCAGGCTACACTGCTAGAGACTGGACATAATTAAAGTCCGTGATGGCATAATGTATGTAAGTATAGCATTATTTAGTAAATGCTATTAGAATATGCAGGAGGTCTCGTTGCAAATAGATCTATTAATTGTTCATACATATATAAAGCATGTAAGTAATAGAGTAGAAATGGTAAAAGATTAACTAACTTTCTACAATTACTATCTCGCAAAGAAGTTAATAAACCGGTTCATTTTAATGAGAAATAAACTATAATTACGGTTGGTTTTACAAGAACGAAATATGAAACCACACTAAATGTGCGAATGGAAGAAATTGCTATTAACCGTTTAATTTTAATCAAAATGCGTTCCTAAAATACGGCAAAGTACGTTTAATGGCGAATAAATAATGTTAACGTAGAGTGTGCCGCTAAAAATTTTAAGTTCGCGCTCGGTATCAGTGAGATAAAGAATTAAATTATCTACATATGGAACCAGTTTTGTAATGCGCGTGTCCATTTCTCTCGCCATATAACAATCTACGGTTCTGTATGTCAAAACGGCATTTTCACATATGCATTATTGTCACAGTAAAGAGAGCGTTCACCCTAACCTACCGCCAAACATAGCTCTAAACATTGATTTTTTAACATAGGTCGGAATAACGGAGTGCCGTGTCGGAGATCGGGTGAGTTGTATTAAAACGGGCGGCATAATGCAGCAACAGCTCCGCGCTCGGCGCTACCAACGAAGCAACACCGCAATACATACACATACACGGACAGATACCTAATACACATAGTAGCAATCCAACAACAGCAATAACAATCCAAGTCAAACAAAATCAATAGATGGTTATATTTCATTTAGAACAGGAACTATAAATTTGTGAGCGAAAATATTTCGTGAAAATAAGATTGAAAAAGAACGAAAAAAACATTGAATGTTGCTTCAGCGGAATCACGATATTATTAATGCTTTTCTATTTAGATTTAGAATTTATTAACTTATTATTATTATTATAAATTTATAAAATATTTTGCTATCACCACTATAAAATTTCTCAGAAATAGAAATTTCCGTACCACAATTGAGTTATTGTGCCCCTATATCTTCTTCTTTTTAAAATAAAAGACTTCCTTCATCCAATGTATTTCATCATCGTGTCAACTCAAAACACTTAAAACCATGAACCATCCTTTCTATTGAGCAGAAGCTTTCTGCAGATAGCTATGCAGTTTTCTTGCTTATTTGAGTAAATGTAAGGGCTTCTATGCAGGGTGTCAATGAATAGTGTCGGAAAAACACACCGTATAAAACTAATATCACAAGAAAGGTAAATCCAAAAAAAATACGATCATATATTAAAATAATTGTTCCTTTAATAATTACCAAATTTTGTTAAATACACTTTGTTGCCTCGGCCTGACATGTAAGTATGTATAAGAAGAAAAGAGACGCTGCAAAAAATTCTAATAGACATAAACAGATATTTTTCATCAAGTTGAATTATGTATATGTAAATAAATGTTTATTGTACTCTATTAAGGCATGTGTTTACGAAGCAGATTTGCTGCTCTATGAATTGCACATGTGGTCTTTTCACAAATATTCTATTTATAACAAGGTCACACATTTACTACAGATTTTATTCATTTCGACTTGTTTTTGTTTCGTAGGAATCTGGTGTTTTTTTTCATTACAGAAACTTTCAATATTAAAGTACAACGACATATTATTACCTAATGATCTGATAATTAATAATTTACTATTTGACGAGTTTCTGTTTGACAAAACCATTTACAACAGGTAACCCGTCGAGGAAAATCATTGTTTGATGTGTTTCTTGTACGTAATGTGGGCGCAGTAAAAGACTTTATCCTGTTTCTCCGTGGATTAAAATTATGTCCATGCACTCAGTATTCGTATAACTTGCCATAATGTACACATAAGAAAACGAATGCGTGTGAATGACTCAACGTTCTACCTGTGGTGCCCATCCATTTATGCGTTGCGCTTGAACAACAGGGCCAGGCTGAGATTGAAAAATATTATTTTCTCGTTACTGTATGGACATAAAGTATTCATTTTTTTGGAATTTAGGTTTTCATGCCATTAGCTTTAACCTCTTTTATTTTCATAGACTATTCAGTCGACACCCTGTATATGTTATGCGGGCATTCATGCTAGTAGATCGGCTATCAATCCCACCTTTGAGAAACCTGGTCAGACGTTAGCAATGGTAAATAGAGATTCGGAATTTTGGTTGTCTTTAAACTTTAAATAAACTTAGTGCCTACTTGCATAGCGATACATAACGTAGCTAACCTTATTCCTTAAGACCTCTGTCTCTTTTCAATGTATGTATGTATATACCTACTGACCTAAAGATATGAAGTGCTTTTGCAACTTAGCTCTGAGGGCATATAGTAATTGAGCATGTGATATCTGATACTTAAACACTTCAGGTTAAAAAATGCATTGTTGTGGGTGTCAGTAAACTCACAAGTATAGATTTGACAAACTTTTACTTGTGTTATTTTTTGAGAACATTTCTCGGAAGTAAAAGAATCGCCTTCGAAATATAACAAAGTTTTTCGTAGGATTCTGGTTTATCAGTTCTGTTGTAGTAGACACTTTTATGTAATAGATCCCCGTGTCTTGACTGTACCGATGATATAAAACCATATATATTTTCGGAATAATCTTCTGGATTATCTTCTCTAAGAACATGCTCGGCATTTTGTAATTTTTTCGTAGAAACAATACGATTAATTAGAATGATTTCTATTATGAAATGACATTGCTTCCAGACTGGTTTTTGACAAATATGTGCACAAGCTTAAGGACTAGGGTCATGATGAATTTCGAAAACCCTAACGACTGTAAATATCACTGCACAGGTCAAATTGTTAGCCATATCGCAGAAATAAACCCGATTTTTATACACCTCCTAGGCTAAACTGTTTAATTCAAACTGTTAAGTGGTTCGTGTTATTATTGATTTTCTTTGGTAAATCCATTGAAATTTGAACCGATTGGTCTATTATTGTTTTTAAAACGCGTGATATTAGTAAAATTCTCTTCGCATTTGCATGATGTTTGCCATGGAGTTGAACGTACGTTTGCATTAAATGGCTAACATATACAAATGTAGATATCTAGTAAAAAATGTCTTATGCGCAAGTTAATGTGCAAATTTTCTATTGAAAGGCTGGGATTATATTATTGGACGTTATTATCTTGGTGCAAATTTAAATGGCGAGTCTTTTTCACAAATGCTTAGAGAAGCTGTTGAATTCAAAATAGTGGAACCTGAGCAGTACAATTTGCAATATGTTATTGCTATACTAGTACTACGTTTAATTTGTTGAATTAAGCCGCTTCTGATATTAAACTGATATTATTCCTAATTCTCAAATAATTTGCTTTAAGTTTTAGCAATTATATACTTTTTGGAAATAAATATTAAAGGAAAATTAAAAAAAAAATACGCGAAGACTGCTCATTCAAATGTTATCAGGTCAATTATAACAACAACAAAGCTACACATTTCAAACAAAAAACTAACCGTAAAAACTGCGCGAAAAAGATACTTTGTGAGCTCGCATATCGGACGAACTAACAAATTTCTTAAAATAAGTGCCCAAACAACTCTGAGTAATGTTCATACTTGACAAAATAATAAAACATACTTGGGAACAAGGATATAGGAAAGCATTGCAACGACCAACAGTTCTATCGAAGCAAGAGTTAAACTACTAAAAGAAAGTTCCAAAAAGTGGCAATTTCTGACCTGACACATGCTGGGTGACATTCAGTGAGTGTGCTGGAAAAATTTAAGTCCATGTTCCAGTCAAATAATTATCAACGACTTTCGTTTGGTAAAATATGACTCTTAAGTGAGAAAACGGTCTTGTCTTAACAATGGTTCTACTGTACCATAGGCAAGATTCATTGAAACTTTTTGGATTTTACTTGAATGAGAATTGCAGAACACTGACTAGACGGCTTTAGCTAAAAACAAAAGATATATTAGAAAATACTTGAGCGGACTTCTTTGTGGAGGATGGTGCAAACTGGACAGTCTCCCTCCAATGATATTTCACACATGTTCAATGGGGTTTAAATCCGGGGAACGGGGTGACCATGGCAGAACATTAATGCCTGCTTCTTAAGAAAGTCTATAGTTCGACGAGCAATATGGGGACGTGCACTATCTTGCTGAAAAAGGACGTGTGGACGGTCATCTAGATAAGGTAGCAAAGTGGTTTCTAGGACATCATCAACATAACGCGCAGCTGTCATACTGCCTCGAATAAACAGAAGTGGTGATCGACTACCATACCATACAATAACCCCCACACCATTACTCCAACAGTCCTATGTAAATGGCTCTCAGCAGGAAACCCAATATAGCGTCGCTCTCCACGCCGGCGTCCTACCCTTCTATGGCCATCGTACATACCTCAACAGAATTGCGATTCGTCACTGAAGACGACATTATGCCATTCTGCTTTCCACATGCTGCTGTTCTCTGCACCAGTTCAAGCATAGACGACAGTGGTCCGCAGTCAAAGGAAGGAGTAATCGTGGGCGGTATGAAGGAAGTCCTCGAATGCAGCGATACAGTGTACGCATAGTAACAGGTCTACCTTCTCCTCCAACCCATTGGTAAGTGATTGACGCGTTATAGCAAATGGTAGCGCTAGTTGTATGAAGCGTCTATCTTGACGCCCTGAGTATGCCTCGGTTGACCAGTTGGTCTTCGTGTTCCGTCAAAGTCACTAATACGGTGATAATTTTGACGACTTTTCGAATTCTATGCATTTTGTTATGCTTAACATTTGTAGACGGACACGCAGTAACTAAACTTTTCCATATTAGTCAGCTCTCATGAACATGAATCTTCTGGTTTTGACTGCCAAGTTGTAAAGCTATTTTGGTAAGCGCTTAATCTAAACTTTTTTAAATTAAGTCGGCTTTTACCATTATAAGCAATGCTATCTAACTAGCGTACAACTGTTTTACATATATTGTTGGGAAGCGATATTAGTTCCAATTAAGTATTATCGATTTTGAATAATTAGAATCGAATTAATTACCTACCTGTCACAAATTCTCTTTATATAACTAATCGGTTGTGTTACAACTACTATATTACTTAAAATTAATGCAGTGGCTATTTTCGATTAACCAACATTTATATATAACCAATATACCACTAGATAAATTAAATAATCAGCGGATTATCAAAAATAACACAAAAATAATATTGTTTGATTTTTTTTATTTATGCTGTTATTACAGCTGCTTATTGCGTAAGGGCCGTTATTTATATAATTTCTAACAAACCAAGTTGCATAATTAATTAGCTCATGCTAATTAGGATTGCCTATGTAAATATAATGTAAGTTGGCTTAAATTTGTTTTGTTTGTTACTAACCGAACAGAAACATGATATAATAGCCTAATCACAAGTATGTCATGCATTACGTGAGCAATTAAATAATCACAGATGGATGGTTGTACAATGTCAATTGTCATTGAATGTGCGACGTATTCAACATATACACGCACAAATATATTATTTTACACACATGTCCATGCAAAGTGATTACTTTATGGCAAGGTGAAACATCACGTGTCTCCTGTACGTATTAATGCTTGTATAGACACGGATTTATATAAATAACGACGTGTTTGTCGGTAAATTGTAGCATGCTGGGGAAGAAAAGCATACAAATCAAAAAATAATGTCCGCAAAAAGGATTTTCTATACATGCCTTTTAAGTTAGTCTGTCGTTTAATCGCAACGATAGTCAGTATTAATTACAAGGTGAACTATAATATTAAGACAATTATGTCAGTTTTGCACCCATTTTTCTGTGAAAGGATTAAGATATTGTGGCGACACTGCCTTATATTATGCTATTTGTATGCAACCGAGGTTGATTGTGTACGGTAAAGAGAAACATGTTACAAGTATGACAATTAATGTTCTATTTATCATTATTTAAACGGCAATTACATTATTCAGGAAGTAGAAAATCGTCTACTACAAAGATTTAAAGGTAGGAGTTGTTATAGGAAGAGATGAAATCTTTCAATATTCTTACTATTCTTTAGCTATAATAGCAACGTGTGGATTTATCATTAACAGTTTTCAAAGAAACTATTCAACATTTTCGTTAATATTTCACATTTCCTCGGCATGTATGGTATGCTTCAGTTTGGAACATTCCATTTTCAAAACAAGAAATAGTTCCTTGATTTACACTGCCAAACACACAATGCGATATGAGTGGCAAACTATATATGATTGTTTCCGTCATTTTGTATAGTTATGCAATAGATTCCTATGAACATTCATATGTATTTTTCGTCATAGGTAAAAATTAGTTGCAACACTCAGAAAGTAGGTAATAAATTGCACTCATAAAAAGCCGTTTCTGAAAGCCGTCCTCTTGAAAATACTTTTTTATATACTTATTTTCTAAAAGAAATCTATAGTTATTATTTTGCTATGTTTGTATATATTGTCCTTCAATTGATTGACTTATAACTTTAATTGTATCCTGTCGTTGTAGTTTGTTTATGCACATAATAATTAAAACATTACCAAAAGGTTTAAAATAAAAACCATGTTTTCATTATTGTAGATATAGAAAAACATTTTAATTTTTACTCAAATCATCAAGTTATAGAAAGATCAATACGCCATCTATTTTGTTGATCATTTATGGCGAAATTTGCATTTACATCCCAGCGTTTTTTGACGGATGTTAGAAAAATTGTGTGTATAACCTTAATCTTTGTGTCGTTCTTTTGGCGGGCAAACAATATTGAACGTTGCAGTGTCTTGTGCCTGGCCTAGAGAAACAAAGTTGATGGCGGAGAACGTACAAGACGATAGGGCCTGTAAGGACAACACCATTACCGAGAGTCCTGTAAAAGAAAGATTCTTACGGGGTAACCCAGAGTAAATTTCTGTTTCGAAGTGTACTTTATGTGAAAACTATAAAAATTGTAGGAGGGGTTTAACAGTAAACCTGGAGAACTGGTCGGGTAGACAGCGCGCATTCATGTTCGAGTGTTTTTAAAAACGAAGGATTCACGATTCACAGTGACAATGCAATGCTTTTGTACAATATTCTTCGCGTAACTGATGCACAATCCTAAATAGAAGCACCAAAAGCAATTAGGTATATTTCAAGAAAGTAACAGTTTGGTGCGCCATGTCATCACGAAGAATAATTGGACCTTGCTCTTTCGGGGATGTGCGCGGGGGCGCTGTTACGGTCACTTCCCAACGGTATACGGCAATTTTTTTTTATTCTGACTCGTCACAACTTTCCTGGGCACGATCCAAACTGGACCTGGTTTCAACAGGATGGTGTTACGGCACATACGGTAGCAGAATCAATGGACACTATAAGTGAATTATAATAATAATAATAACAGATACTTTCATTTCGAGATTTGGTGATATCCCCTACGTCCAAAGATTCCCAGACATCACGTTACTAGATTTTTTTTGTGGAGATCTTTAAAGACTGTCGTCTACACTAATCCGCCGGCCAATACGGAGCAGTTAAAGGACCACATAAGAGATACCATTAATAACATTCCACTTGAGATTTGTCGACGGGTATTCCAAAATCTACGTACAAGATTGCAAAAGTGCTATGGGCTAGAGCGTCGACACTTGGAACACATTTTATTTAATTAATAAAATCCACATTTGTGCTCTTTGTTGATGTATAAACAAAATTGATCCATCGGTTTACATTTTGTTTTAATACTTTCAAAACTGAAATTTACTATGGGTTACCCTGTAGAATCAAAGCCATTCTGTGTCTTTACTGAAACTCGCACAACAGCGTATTTTAAACAATTCAAAAATGATGATAATCAAAATCATTCTATACTTTTTCAGACACCATGTTGTGTATGTTGTGTTGATCAATTTGTTCAGAAGTGTGGAGATCAAACGGCTTTATTCACACACTAAATTCTATTCCTCTCAAAGAATTATTGCAGAAAATACCAAAAAATTATCATGCTATAAGGTTCATATATGCTCTTAATTTCTCTGGAACTAATCAAGTTAAGAAATGTATAGATTATGCTACATGGCTGCATATTTAAGGAAACTATTATTTAATTCAGCAACATAAACGAAATTTGAACAAAGCTCTGAAGACTGTTGTAAGTTGAGAAAGTGGTTAAATTGTAATAACACTGTCTTGCCATTTGTTTAAAATATCTATACATTTTGTTGGAGCAAACACTACAAACTGCTACTATCAATGTATGAAGTCTTTCGAACTTTCCAAAAAATATAGAAAAAAAATGATTCATTCTAACATGCTTTCTGACAGTCGACAAGTATTCATTACATGTATTTACGAAAATTTGTTCGTATTGTATGGCCTGCTTCATGGTCTCAAGTCATCAACGTTTCCAGCAGAAATATTAGGACGAAAGCAATTTTACTTACAAGTATATTCGTATATCGACGTCGTCAATACACCTTAGGACAATGGTTTTTAAATGAAGCAAGTTAACAAAAACTTGAAAGAAAAGGTTATATATTTTACAAAGATTGAAACCAATATGTTCAGTTGATACATTAAGAACAGAATACTTTGCTCACTTTCAATCATTAATTACATATGGCCTTTTATTTTGGGCATGTCACGAGAATCTGAATTCCATTTTGCTTTTACAAAAACTAGCTATTCGCATCATAAAAAATCTACGATTCAGAGATTCATGTCGGAACATTTTATAGATATAAAAATACCAACAGTTTACAACCTCTACATTCTTTCTTTGGCAAACTTCACGCATACTAATATTCATAAATTTCAAAGAAATGCTGATGGTCATCGATACAACACCACTGAGGTAGCAAACTCATCTATTTTTCATAAGTCTTATATGGGCATTTCTAATAGAATTTACAATAAATTACCAAGTAGCATTAAAGACTTGTCAGAACTTGGATTTAAGACTAAACTTAAGCAATTGCTCTTTAACAAAAGCTATTATTCTTTGGATGAGTTTATGGGTGACGATCTCACGATTTTGTCTTAGTACTCAATTCTACACCTGGCTGCGGATTTTGAGATTTCGATACTCAATATTTGGGTGACGTAGTTACTTTTTATACATATTTATAATTATATCTATTGTTTGTTCAGATACGTTTTATGTTATATTTGTGTTATTGTGGTATACATAATATATGGTTGTATATATACTTTGTATTTTGTGCTTACGTACGAGGTATCGTGGTGGTTGTTTGCTCTATTTGATGTGGGATTGATTGCTTCTTGTAGTATATATATGTATATTTATCCATGTATTCTGTATAAATTCTGTACGCCACTGGCACCGAAGAAGAAATTAATAAATAAATAAATAAATAAATAATTAAGAAAGCTGTACCAACTAAACGCAGTCGAAGCTAGATGTTTTAAATGGTAAAATTTACAAATTACTGTTAAAATTATCAATTCAAAATTCGTTGTGTATGAATAAAGTACATACAATTTGGTTAGTTATTTATCATTACGTCTAAATAATAAACTGTGTGTAATTTGTCATAATTCCAGAACTCATATAATACGAAATCTTAATAAATTAATATTTTATATGAATTTCACACTTCCTAATTGCAGAAATCGTAGATTTATACAGATTACATAATTATCCCAATTATATTTAATTTTAACTTTATTAAGCATGAAAATGAAGTAAGTACGTCTAATAATACTGGTCTTATTTGGCTACCGTGATTTCATATTATTTCATTAACAAGGCAATTATGACAACAACGACATATAAATTACATGAATTACTTAAGGTGGTTCTCCACGTTAATAAAAAATTACATAATAACCGAAACATATAATTTAACGAAACAACATATTTAGTTAGATATACATATTGTTTGCATATGGTCAAGGGCATGGTCTACGTTGAATCGTAACATGTGTAAAACTCCAATTACGAGAAACTAAAATAGTAACATTTTGTAGTGTAGGAAGATTTTTATTTACGGAGTGTATCTATTTTTTATATGTTTGGTAGATACAGACAATAAAATTTATTAATGCTTGAGTGTTAACACTATTATAATTCTCTTGGCGACTCGCTCCATATTTGGATAAATCTAACAAGACTCTTTTATCGCAAGGACAAATTTTCGGTAGTAAATCATAATTAATATCATTATAACCTTCAACCCACAATTCGACAAACAATTCCATGACATTTTGCTTTGTTCATATTAAATATTTTATTGTTTGGCTTTATTTAGCCGTCCTCGAGACACAGACCAATAATTACTTGGTAAATTAATAACCATATTACACAAGATTAATTTGATACAGCGATGTCAGGTGTGCTAAGCTGTGCGCATTAGTGCTGATTAACTAAAGTAACGAATCCATATTTTGACAAATTGTTGCACGTCAATATTTGTATTACCTACATTAACAGACATGAATGTGCGTAACTGACGATATTCAAATTAAAATATGAAAGTCATTGGATATACATACATATGCAGTATTTACGTCAATATTAGAATCTGGAACCTAGCGTACAAAGTTTTATTTAGAATGAAATCTATTTTATATGATCGCTTTAATATTTATGTTTGTTTTTATATTTATGTTTACACGAAGTTGATGACGAAAGTTAACATGCTATAGTCGCAGTAAATTCAATTGTCAATTCTATGTCTGCTTATTCTAAACATTTGCAAAGAAACCAAAATACACTCAATAAGTTGATCTTTTTCATATATTTTTAAAAATTATTCATGTGCTGTAAAGGAATCTCCAAACTAAGCACAGTTTGACAATTGACAATAGTCTTTTACGTTGTAACAAATTACAACTACATTTACATCACCGTCATATAATATGTACTTATATACATATTTTTTGTTATCAACAAAATGTAACAAAGTAAAGTCCAGTTTATTTTCAACGGTCATGATACACGGCATAGGAAACCTAAAAAAGAAAACCTGACTACCTAGAAACTACCTACTATTAATAATAATATATTAATATAGGAGTAATAAACATCTTATTAATAATAATGACAGTGTACAATAATGAAGTAATAGCAGTGAAATAATGATAATAATATTAATATTAAAAACAAAATTAATGGCAGAAAGTTTTGCTTTCTATTTTGCAAGCACTCGCAAGGAAACAGAAAATCCTGTTCTAATAGGTGATGGATTTTTTGTAAATGAAATAGATGGAGAACTTTTTCTTTGAGGCCACTCCTAACACATTCACGATTGAGCACACAGCGGCACAGCTGCCCTTATGCTTCTGGTGCTTATTCTAGGATTGTTTTCTACTATTTGGAAAATAGCTTCTTCAGTTGCAACAGTACGACGAGTTTTGTTAACCCCAGAGTCATATTTTGGTTTTTTAAAGCTACCATCTTCCCCCAAATGCCTATGGACGTCAATAAATTAATGTCCTAACATTAGAAACTTGCCTTAATGGATATCTCTCTCGATAGATGCGTTGAGCTTTGGAAGAATTTGAACAAGCTTCGCTGTAACACATGATCATGTCCCTGTATTCCGCAAAAATATTGCGCACCATTTTGAATGAAAACTTTCAGTAGACTAGGTTAGTATTGTGTTCACATTTATCAAATGTTTTGTTGCATAAAATATTTTTTTATTGCCAAGGTAAAAATAAAACACAAGAACAATATAAAAAACAGTTTAGAACTTGAAAACAAAAAACAATCGAACATCAGTATACCTATAGACACTTTTTTTTGTATTTATTGGTCCTCGATCACATATTGCTATGCGTTGTAGTTTTTTCTATGCCAACCTACATATTTAGTTGAATATTACAACCCCATTCTACACAATCATAAAAAATTACTCTCAGAAATTTTGAAATTGAGGATTGAGGCAGTGGTCTTTGGTTACATTTAATATAAAGTAATGTTTGAGTGTATCTACCATATATAGAAAGAAACTCGTTTTTTTTACATTCAGTGTAACCGATTTTTATTAGATCATATCATATCCATTTTGATTTTAGTACTCATTACTCTTAACCGATTAAAAAATGTATTAGTATGACAGACGTATCGTTCGCATAATGATACAAACGACTGATTGTGAGTTGAGTTATTTACAAAATACCACAAATAGAAGTTGGTCAAAGATAGAACGCTGATGAACTATTTACGAATGACTAGAGACAACTTTTTGCGTAAAAGAAGGTTAATAGCTTCATAATACAGTATTAGCGTTTTTATTAGATTTGCTTTTCTCATACGTTAAACTGACAAGCTGTGCACAAATTACCTGACGGACATTTTTGTGGAGTTACTGAATTTCTAAGATTTACGTTATATGTCAAGTCTAATTGCTTAATTACTTGCTTGAGCAGCAATTCTTTAAGGTATTCCTACACTTTTTCATTGTCTGAGTAAAAAGAATGGCAAACTCTAATACATATTCATTAGCAATAACGCAGTAACATGGTTTACTCCAGTCAAAGGGTTGGAAAGCCATAGTTCAGTCAAAATGTGGAGAAACTGTCGAAAGTGTTCGGAGTAGGTGAAAATCTAATCTTTCGACTTTTTAGAAACGGAAATGTCAGAAAAAAAGAAGCGCAAGGTCAATTAGCTTAAAAAACAAAGTAGGATCGGTGTATCTTGCAATTTGCATGTTTAGATATAACTTGAGTTGGAAATTAGTTTACCGGTCCTTTGATATAATCACAAACAACAAGAAATCGTATTTATAACAAAGATCCTCAAGTTCAAAAACCAATGGTATGTTTTATACTTATCGCAAGCCATAATAGACACCGTAGAATATGGACAGAGGAAAATGTCAATTGGAATAATAACAGCTGGTGTATTCATTCAGAATATTATTACTAATTTAGCAAAGATATTTGGACGTTGTTTTACCACTAGCAGGGCATGTGAGATTTATAAATATGATATCTTCATCCATCAAACATTGTTGACAAATGGATTGACAAGGTAGGAATTGATAAATGGACTAAATACACAACATCCATGTCATTCAGTTGTTGTACTTTAAATTCCTCTTAGACATAGTATTCGCCAAAGAATTAGGTAATAAGTTGCTTCACTCTATGCCGGTATGTTGTGGTACCATGTTGGCCGCCTCTGATTAGTCAAGTAGTTTTCTATAACAATTACCAAAATTATATTTCTATTAAGTCTGTAATTTACAGAGCTTATTCGTACATAATACTATACCTAGTCAAGTAAGTCGCAGAAGTATTGTTTTGATTAAAATTGTTTAATGACAAGACTTGAATATTTATCAAGAAAATTGATAATAATTGATACTGTACTATTTAAATGAGCTAAATCTACTCCCAAAAATATACTAAAATTAGGTGAGCGCAGAAATTGAAATGTAAAAGCAACTCATGCCATACATTACAATTTGCAATTGGAGTTCATTAGAATAACTCAAAAATTAACACAACTACTATCAACCAGAAATTGTCAAAACAAAACGGTTGTTTTAATGTAGTCAACACAATTTAATTTTGGAATTCCATTGTTATTATGAGATTAATTAGTGTATAGAAAAAAAATTCTAACAATAGCTTAATTTGCGTGTAATTTGCTTCGCCTACTTTTTGATTTGTGTTTATAGAGATTAATATTACTGGTATTCAGGTAATTCGATCCAATCTAGTATATAATTATGCACGGAGCAATTTGATGTTTAATTTTTTTTACAGAAAACGCACAAATTGGTGCACCTTTGGAGTGCACGCGCTGCTACATGTAATAGATACCGATTTCAAGGGCACAGTAAACATCGTACTAGATAGAATAAGCGACCACATTATTGCGTATGTCCTCGTTTGGTATTACGTATTAGGTGCATGTGTTCGTACTCTTATGTAATACCGGCAAACATAATAATGTTGATATTGCTGGTGGACGTAGTATGCATAAATAATTTGTCTATGTATCTACTAGGTGTTTTTTAACAGTGTTGGTTTTTTCTAAGAAATACACTGACGTAGTTCGACTTTATCATATCAATTGCATCAGTTCCTTTAAGCTTTAACAGTCTTTTATCACTATGCTGCCTATTAATCACGATTCCTTTTTGAAGCAATTTTCAACATAATTTTTTGGTTTGGAGAAATATACTTAACTGCTTTACACACCAAGCCTTAGCAAGCCTTGGCCTCTGCCACTAAAGCTTTTTAAGTATGAATTTTAAGAAAAGTTACGAAGAATTACGTTAGGATATGATTGGCCAATTTGTCAAACTGTATTCTGTTAGTTTGTGCTAGTTAGTTAGAATCGTTCTCTAAAGTAAGATAGGTCTCAGATGTTGCAACTATTCTAGAGAATGGCCTCCTGGCAGTATAGCAGTGTATTCCACAATAGCTAAGATGTATATTCTACGAAATGTGATTGCATAATTTTTTTGTGATTCAGACTTATTTGTAACATCCAAACGCTCAAATCGTCTATACGCAGACTGTAGCCAATTCATACATACTTGTTCTTAAGTCTGGCGTACACTGAGATATCGTCAGAATAAACTGATAGATGTACTACTGTAGCTAATGCACTAGGTAGAGTGCTAAAGAAAATTAAAAATGCCTCAAAGACTAAATCCCAAAATAATAAGTATCAATACGGTTTTCGAGAAATTTGTGTTTGTGTTCTAGAATTGAGAATGCGAAAATTTTTAATGAAAATGTGTGTGTGAGAAATGAGGCTTCCAGCTTTTGTGGATGTTTTCCAAGCGTTTCTAAAATATTCTTATCAATGTTATACTTGAACGCGAATATTACTTTAGATGGTCTCCTGTAGCGTTTCCCCAGAACTGCCAACCAAAAATTGACCTCCAATCATGTAACAGGTATGCCAATTAAATACGGGCATATATGTATGTACATACATACATATGTGCATTACTGCTATAATTAGCTGAATTTCATTTTTTATTTGTATTATTTTGTGCTGATGTAACTCAATGATAGAGTGTCTCTAATCAGAAAACAGCGAACTAAAATTCTGGTAATCCTTGAATGCGGAGAAAAAGGAACCAGCAAGAGCTTTCTGAAAGAAACTAAGAACAGATATTCTGAAAAAGAACCAATTTTGTTCTAAAAGCAATATATTTTCATTCAATTATGATGTTCACAGTTTAACAACGAGAAAATTTCCAAAAACGAGAAGCACCATTCCCTCGATGTTAACTGCGTTTAGAAGCTGATGGTGGATGTAAAACATTAAGCAAATATGTCCTCCAATACAATGTTTTGTTAAATTGGAGTAGTACATAATATGAAGTATTGGTCTACAGAATACTACGAATGGTTTCAAAAGAACGTACATATACTGAATAAAAGCAGCAAATTAAGGATCATTCATGTTTCAAAGAACAGTAGCGCAGCATTTGTGCCTGGAACTTTTGCAACACCTTTTGGTTCAAACTTTTGCCATTACATATTCTAGGGAAAATGTTTCAGATACATTAATTACAACATTGTGTTTATATCAGGAAGAGGCCACTACCGGGTAGATATTTAATATTAGGAGGCAGATGATCGATACTCCGATAGAAATAAAGCGAGAAAATGTAGCCTTTTGCACTCCATTCTTGTAATCTATCCATTTCAAAAGATTACATAAAAAAATAACACAGAGATAGGTACAAACTTATTAAGTATTTCGATAGAATTGGAAAGAATTAAATCATTATTTATTATGTTTTGCCTAAGATTTTCTTGTTTGATGAAAGAAATATGAACCAAATACTGAATTAATTATAAGTTAGATAGGTGTTTATGTAGTTATTTTTCACACAATATGCGTCTTCATTGGACCAGTAGATAGCGTTTAGCCGGTATACATAGATAATAATATCTCTGTCAATTATTTTCAGCTAGTTAACCAATAGAAGTGATACTGTGAAAGTATCTTATATTTGCTTTCTATAACTGTTCGATATTGAAAACTTTTAATCTCAAAATTACTAGCTAAACTTAATGACCGTATTTTTTAATTCCGTGAAAACTATGCTTGTTTAGATATTGCAAGAAGACGTTAATCTCTCTTATGGTATTGTTGTTTAGTGTAGAAATTCCTCTATGCACAAATAAATAAAGATTAATTTATCAACAAAAACATTCTAAGTTGTGAAATTTTTAATCATTAAACTGTCCGCCATCACTTATAGTTAACAGTCTTTGTATAAAAAATTGCATTTTTGCGTGTAAACTAACACAAGGACGGGATAGTATGCATGTGCATGAATGTGGTCTCTATTGAAATCATTCAAAAACCATTGGAGACGGAAAATGTGTAATTCTTTGTTGTGAAAAACTGAGAATTTTTTAATGTCTCTATTTTTTTCGACCATTATCTCTGCTGAACATGTCAATCAGAAAGCAGCTCACATACACTTTTGTGATTACTTTAATAAAATATTTATAATGATCAGAAATGAAAATATTGGTTGATTATTTTACTAATATTTTAAAGAATGCTACACTGGGTATTGAAACATTCCGTGATATTTTTATATTTCAGAAGTAGTAGTATTAGTGAATACAATAAAACAGAAAAGAGACAATAACATGGGTTAGAATTTTTTAGATACGTTTTAGAAAGGTTTTTGCAACACTTTACAATCGGTTGGACGTTTTGAAGTTGAATATATAAGCTATTGGGTAGTAATAGATGACAGTTTTAGATTCAACAATAATATAAAATCTTTTACAGCAAGGCTTTAAAGGTTAAATTCTTATGAATCTTAGGTTTAGTTATATTTCACGATTTCAAAAGAAATCCGAGAATGTATAATTTGATTTTCCTCGTTTTTTAGTAATCTTATGATAATTCTTGGAAAAAAAATCTACTGCCAATATCAGAACCTCTGTATGTACTAAAGTTGTATAAAAAAACCTGACCTTTATCAAATAAGCTTTTATCAAATAAACTGAATTCCTCGATACATTCGCAGTTTAATAAATACGCTAGTACTTTTACTTAATAGCACTAGTTGACATTCCATGTTTCGATATTAACTTTTAAAGCTCATTACATTTATCTGGGTGTATCATAAATTAAGTTATTTATGACAGCGTAAGATAAGATTTAGCACGACTATTCACTTTTGGAGGTGCACATAATGCAGTAATATGACAGATTTTGTGATTGAAGTACTAATTGATGACAGTTAATTTTCGTGAATTAACAAAACCACTACTTTTACGGTAATATTTATCTAAATGGTTTTATTTCAAAATGTGTTCCGTTAATATTGACACCCCTTCCTTGCCCGTATATTCTGAATGCCGCTATAATTTGCAGATTATTTAAAGAAATTATTACAATCGCTCTACAACCACACAATGTACTTATTGTCATGCAGCAAAGTATGTATTGTTATGAATTATGTATTTGCTTTTTTAGACTTTCAAACATAAGTCAAATATTTATTTCAAATTCAACTTGGAGCCCTGTATGAAAATACTTCAAATACCAAAAAAGGCACTAGCCCAGAAAAAATCCGCAAACTATCGTCTCAGTGTAGATCTAAGAAATCACCTGAGCAGTAGGGAGATACAAAATATACAGCCATAAAATGGTGGCTAATAGACACCATGGGAAGGCGTCGATCTGAAGGTTGCTGAGAAGTTCAACCTACCTCGAACACAAATCTCTGTTGGGTACTTCTTGAACAACGAGAAGAATACTAATGACTGTATTCTAAACGTGTTCCTTTAGTTAGACATTTATCACAGGCAACTACATACATATTGTGTTCATATAAAAAAAAGCGGGGTACTGTCCGAAAAAGCCATTAATGCACTCTAAATTTCAAAGTTTATCTTCAGGGAATCAGTTGCTGCAGTCATTCAGGTATGAATAAGGCGACAAAAGCTAGAGGTGAGCTGTATCTCCAGATGGTTCTCAGCGACTCATTCTGAAATGCAAACACAGAAACATATAGTTTTAATTAGTGGTTATGTGAATGCTCACCATTTACGATGAAGTAGGACCAATAGTGGCATACAAGAGATCTAGTTAGCTAGTTAGATATGTCTGAATATCTAACTAGCAACGACGTTAATATTGTTAACAAAGAAAATAAACTTATTTTTATAAACATGACCGTCAAAAAGGAACCTCCTGGTCGCACCCCTTTTCTGTGCAGGAAATAGACCAAGCACTAGGAAAAATGAAACTCCGTAGGGCCCCAGGAGTGGACAATGTCTTCCCTGAGTTTCTGAGGAATTTTGGCCAGACTGCAAGAACTTGGCTGGCCTGTTTCTACAGCAATATTCTGGCGGATGGCAACACCCCAAATATCTTAAAAAAGTCAAAAATCTTAGCCATTCTTAAACCAGGTAACCCGGCGGACACAGCCTCTAGCTACCGGCCAATTGCGCTGCTGAGTATATGCCATAAACTCCTCCAACGCCTAATATATAATAGAATATATCCACCGTAGACAAGGCAATTATCCCCGAGCAGGCTGGTTTTAGGGACGGACGCAGTTGCTGCGACCAGGTCCTGGCGCTCACGACGTTCATAGAGACAGGTTTTCAAAGAGGACTTAAAACCGCCGCCGCTTTTGTGGATCTATCCTATGCTCCTATGCTCCTCAGTGTGGAGGAAGGGAGAGATCTTCAAACTCCATCAAATGATATCGTGTGCAAAACTGGTACCTCTTATACAAAATATGTTGAGCAATAGGAGAATATACATACGTCGAACTAAATGGTAACAAAAGTAAGGAGCGCACCATTAAAAACGGACTACCACAGGGCTCGGTTCTCGCGCCTCTCTTGTTCAATATATACACCAACGATATTCCAGAAGAAAGAAGAAGAAGGTTTATATACGCCGATGATCTTGCACTGGTAACCCAGCACAAGAACTTGAACCAAGGTAGCCAACAACTAACATCTGACTTGGAAAAACTGCACTAATACTACCAAAAGTGGCGACTACAACTAAACCCATCTACATCGGAAGTCTGTGCGTTTCATCTATCTAATCGACTAGCCAAGTAGAACCTAAATGTCACCTTGAATGAAAGCCTGCTGAGTCATAATCCTAACCCGACATATCTGGGAGTCACCCTCGACAGATCCCTTACTTTTGGAAGGCACCTAACCAAGGCGCCCCAAAAAATTAAAACCAGGAACAACCTCATACATAAACTGGCTGGCACTTCCTGGGGAGCCGGTGCGAACACCCTACGCT
>SMLS01071400.1:0-19498 GCA_004785975.1 Popillia japonica | reverse complement strand
TTTCAATTTTTGTTGCTCGCAATGTAGTTATTTGTCAGATTGTATGAAAGAACATTGTAGAAATGAATACCACCTACTAAAGTACACATTATTATTATTATTGTGTTCCACTTACTCCTGCAGAAAGGACAGGAAGAAGTATCACAGCATCTTCTAAATGTAGCAAGAAGTAGTCTGGCGTTGGGATACATACCCCAAAACTGGAGAAAGACAAAAGCCACCGTCATACCAAAAATAGGGAAAGAGATTGGTATCAACCCCAAATCCAGCCCAAATCCTTTAGACCTGTCAGCTTGACATCTTTTCTATTGAAAGTAATGGAGAAAGGTAATAGTGAAAAGAGTGATTCATAAAACATTGTATCGAGTAGCCAGGGTGGGGACGGTCGCGGGCGTTATCCCATGCCAGAGAGATGGACCATCTCTGGCAGGGTTCTGACCACTTTTCAGTCTACAGAACGACGCAATGGCGAGGAAATACAGCTTCGAAAAGGTATTCCACTTGTGAGACACTCCTAGGTACCCCCTAGAAAATTTCAATAAGGGCTAGGGCCGGGCTAGAACTAAGGAGGAACAAACTACATGTACTGGTAGATTTTCTCCCTCAACTTAAATTCTAGCATTCGAATATATAAAAATTGATATAGCAACTGTTAACAGAATAACTAAGATCGATAATTACATGCATTTGTTTTTGATTGGCAATGTAAATAAATACGGAAAAGTAAGTGAATTATTATTATGTGCGCTACTATTCATAAAAAGATACATTTTAAATGATATACAGTCTGTTTGATTTTAGCAGATATCTTGACTACTGTTGAGATACGAGAAATGTTATAGAAGAAAAGTTGTTCTACATTTAATTTGCTATTATTCTTTGTATTCGCAAAATTGAACATTACATACTTGTAACAACTACATTAAAAATTTTAAATAGAAAGTACCCAATTTTATTACATATTCTAAAACTGTATAAAATTCTCTTCATACCGATACCACACATGCCATACTTATCTAATCGATTCAAGATATAAATCGATCGTTAACTTACAAATACACAATATACCAATTTTCTGACAGAATTTGGTGTTCTAACAATACGAGTTGATGTTACTTGTCCACATGATCCAGACGATCTTAAAAATCGTATTCATAGGGCCTGTGTTCAAATAACACCACACATGTTGCAAACAGCGAGACGAAATTTAAGTAATAAGCAGATCTCGAGAATATATTACAAACAACGGAGGTCACTTTGAACAAAAACTTATAAACTGAAATTTTAAACTTAGATTACTTATTAAGTTATTATTACTTTATTATTATTTTTATTTGTATTTATGTTAATAGCATATGTTATTAAGATAGTATTAAAAATTATTCAACTGGTAGCTAACAGATGGTTTCCGTTTGTTTCACCGCCACTTTTTCAAATGAAGCTCTAATCTACGTAAGGATGCAGTTGTCATTTAATTATCGATTTATATCTTTAATTCATTAAATAACTATAGCATGTGTTGCATGGTGCTCAATTGTTTTTTGGCAACCAGCAAATTAAAAATGTAGAACAACTTTTCTCCTATAACATGTTGTCATATCTCTAACAGCAACCGAAGTGTTGTGACAGTTAAAACAATCTTTGTGATACATTTATACCACAACATATATACGATAATTATGTATATTAGCATTTACTTACTGTATTGGCATGTATGTCCTAAGTAAGGTCTTTCACAAGTACAGCTAAAATTTCTCCATTTATCAGTGCAATGTCCTCCAGATTCGCATGGATTTGGATTACATAAAGGTTTTCGATGACAACCAACTTCTGCATTGTGTATTGATACTGTAGGATTAGGCAGGGTAGGTAACACCCAAGCCGAATTTATAATAAGGTCTTCAATGCAACCTACTAAAGGTGGTTCTTTTGCTAATGTACGAATTTCCTTTGGATCTCCAATGTACGTTACTGGGAAACTTGGCGCAACTGTAGCATTAATGTTGGGTTCAGCATTACTAATTGGATAAATAGTTTGTTCGTCATTAGCTGATAAAACAATATGAGATGTATTAATTGCTACAAATACTCTTTGCCATTCGCTATTATTCAAACTTGAGCCAATAAAAACTCCAGCCCATTTATTTAGAAGACTGGACCGTAGATTCAGACGGCCTTTAGATAACTCCAAGACATAATAAGTTTGTCCTGTTCCCACAGCTAAAACTCCATCTGATAACGTAGTTTTAAATCTTAACTGTATATCATAACCTTCATCTCTAGTAGTGTTAACTGTTATTAGAGTGTTTCCGGATAATGATATAGTAGTTACCAATTCACATGTAGAGCCAAAGAAACCATGTTCACAACTACAGTTAAAACGGTGATCAGTTTCATCTATAATATATGGTATACAACTACCATTATTCTTGCAAGGACTGTTTGTACACCCAGTTAACGCAACTGAACAGTTTTTGCCTCCATACCCAGCATCACAATCGCAAAAATAGTCATTTCGGAGATCTCTACACGTACCATGATCACATGGCTGTTTTCTTTCACATTCATCAATATCTAATTCGCAAAGTTCACCTTCAAATCCTTCATCGCACTGACAGACATAGTAACCTATTTTGTCAAGGCAGGTACCCGCTTTGCATGGATTGCTTTCACATTCATAAATGTCCTCTTCACACTTTGGTCCTTTTATACCACTAACACATAAACAATCAAAACTGTAAATATAAATTCAAATTAATAATAATTTGCACTACCATAAGTAAAGGAAAAGTAATTGGTATGTATTATTTAATATAAAAATACGATTAATGAACATATACATAGAAGCAACATCAATTCGGTACAGTTCATAAAAAAATATGAATAAACTGAGTGTTTCGTGTTTTAAAATTAAGTTTAGCTTTATGATCTATTGTGAGGGTTTTGGGGTGTTGACAGCGTCATGGTTAGTAATATACGAGATGTACGGTACAAATAAATGAGAAAAGAGTGGGCAGGGAACCAGAGGGTCAGAGTAACTCGACGTGTAAATCACGCTAGAAGCAAAAATCTTCTGGTGTGTGAAGGGTGTCAGAAGACCATGGTAACCCGATGTGTCAACCAAGCTAAATGCGAAAATCTTCTGACTTTACATATCGAGTTACCGTGACTAGGTATCCCTCACTTTATGCATTCAGTAGTAGACGTTTCCTTCAGTTTGTCTACTATAGCATTTTATCGAGTACTTTTTTTTATTATTAAATAACAAAGTACAGCTGCTGATAGGACGAGTTGGCAACCGTGTATCGAATTCCCATAAGACGTGTACTGCATACCGAGGCTTTCGTAAACAACCAACTGCAGATTCATATTTCGACAAGCGAGAATCGTGCTTCCAAAAAAGCAAGTATTGCACATGCTACTACACGCCTATTAAATGCACATACAATAACTATTTTGTTATTGTCGTTCTTAGTTCATTTTTGTTATACGGAAAAATTATAGTAGACCATAGAGATAGTAGATTATATAATATTACCGAAATTAAACTACAACATACATCAAATTTTCTAAGTCTATCACAAAATTGTTAAAATTTAGTGGGACAATGTAGTGAAATTTGCTTGCCATGACAGTGTTATGAGAACACGCACGGACTTTATCCAAGACGTATGTCTTCTTTAAATAACGACCTATGTGTCCTATTAACATTGTATGATACTTAAATGAAATAAGCTACTTACCCTGCCGCTGCAGAATAGTTAAATTTGCCATAATATATTTCTGGTAACGCTATATTTAGTTGTGAATGAAAAGATGGGTCATATAGTGTTTGATTTGACCTCTGTAAACAGGTGCCTCCATGAAGACAAGGTTGCTTCTTACATTCATCAACGTCAATTTCACAGGCTTTTCCAATATATCCAGGAGGGCAAATGCAAGTATAATCTCTAATTTCATCTTGACAGGTGCCCCCATTAGTGCACGGATTGTTCTCACAATCATTAATGTTTATTTCGCATTTATCGCCTTTATATCCTGTATTTGTGCAATCACACCAGTAGCTATTCAGCTCATCATTACAGACGCCTCCATTTAAACATGGTGGTGGCTAAAAATATAAGGAAAGATAATTTAGAAACACAACACAATATAAATTTAATTACAATGCAATCATTAATATTTGTTTCGCATGTTTTGCCAGTTCTACCTTCTTCGCAAATACATTGAAAATCGTTTTTACCATCTATACAGGTGGAATTAAATTTGCAAGGATCTGAATCACACTCATTGATGTCGATGTGGCAGTTTTTACCTGTAAATGAAATTATTAATACTAAGTAGTGTACAAATAAATACATAATAGCAACACATGCAAATTTATTATCAGTAGTAATATCCCTAGGACAGTGATAATCACGAAATAATTTTATTAGTTTCCGAGAGCACGTTGCCTAAAGAAACGTGCTCGAGGAAACTAATAAAATTATGAGGATTTATCTCTGTCCGTGGGGTATTTGGTCAGAAAATTTTTGGCTTTTTAAATTAAGGTTAACATTTATTTATTAAAAGAACAATTATTGAAAGTACAATTTGAGAAACTAAATGAGCTTGCAGAAGTTGCTGAATTTGTTTCCAATTTATCTATATTTTCACTATTTAGTTCTCCAAATCGTGACATTTCGAAAATTAAATTTGAAACTGTCAAGTTTTACATAAGCAGTGATATGACAGTCAGGTGACAGCCGGGGTGTTATCGCTAGTGATAACATTCCGGGGTAGTTATCAGTATAATCAAATGTTGATTGGATATCCTGATACATGTGACATAAAAGGATTAATTTTGATTGGTCGAAAATTGAATCCAAAAATTCTCACCTTAAGTTTATTTAATTAGGCAGAGGCACGAAATAGGTGTCAAGTTCTTTGCAACTATTTCACTCAATACACGCACTCTACAGACTATGGTTCATGATTAAATCTTGTAAGACTTTACCAACGGTTTTTTCATCGACTTGTAAGATCAATGATAGTCATACGATGTATTAACACTGAATCTACTGATACTTCATGTATTCCTATTCCTACAAAAGCGGTTCAAATGACCCGTCTTTAAAATGTTACATATGTATATTACTACGTCTAGCGAAAAATATACTATTAGGCCAATTTGGTACATGAATAAAACAATTTTTTTCAAATAACGATTCAAAATATGTATGTAGTTTATAAGTATGTATATTAAATTTAAAAAAAAACAAAAATAATACAAGAAAAAATTAAATATTCTTCAATTGAATCTCAAATTTAGAAACCAAATAAACAATATGCTAACTTTATTCATTTTCACCGCATATTTTGCAAATTATTGGGTTCTCGAAGATACATTTTCCACACACATATTTGTTGCATTTCAAACAGATTTTCGTAGTTTTGTTTTCTTTGCAAAAAACCTATTTTGAACCTTTTTCGCATTTGCACAGTAGAATCCGAACTTGAATTTGTTGACGTTTTCTGTATATTTTCTTTTTCTTCCTGTTGCTCATATTGAAAAGATTCGACCAATTCTTCAGCTAATTGGAATAAAAATTGTTGTCTATAGATCTATCAAAATTCGCCAAGAAGGCGAAAGATGGTATGCCACGCTTCTCCACACAGCTATATAACTACATACATATATAACAAATATACAATATAGCACAATGCAGCAAAATCTATCACGCAATAACAAAAAAAGGAGTAAGTCTTGAAAAATGCAATCAATGTATTTCTAAATAAAAGTCGTAAAGGCAAATGGCGATGTGATAATGTTATTTTCAAGAAATTCTAACAAAAAGTTTAAAATGGGTCATTTGACCCGTCATGGTAGGTTTAGTGTTAAAGAGAAATGGTAAACTTTAACTCTATATATAAACTTTTCATAGGACCTCAGTTGTATCTATCTCAGTTAATTCATGCACTCTATAGTCTATGGTTCATTATTAAATCAAGTAAGACTTTACCAACGGATTTTTCATCGATTTGTAAGATCAATGATAGGTACTCATAGGATGTATTAAAGAAAAATTGTAAACTTTAACTCTATATACATATATATATGTACATACTTACATAGAGCCTCAGTTACTATGCAGCTAGATGGTTTCAGATATACAGGATGTCTTTGAAATAAAAGTAAAAAATATGAAAAATGGTGGCATACGGTTATATAGAATATAAATCCAAAAAAAATCAGTTCAATTACGACGCGAATGCAAAATTCAAATCCCCCCCCCCCCCCCCTAAATTGTAATATGAGCCGCCTATGAATGCTCAATGTGTTTAAAAAATAGCTGTCGATGTAAGGAAAACTACGAGACAACGCTAATGAGTCAGGTTTTTTAAATAGCTTTGAATGCTAAGGATTCACTAACATCAATATGATTGCGTATGACAATAGTATGGAAGACTAATTGACAAAGAAACTTTTATTTTAAATGTAACCATTTTCAGTCGATTCTTGCGCACGCTCAATATGATACAGCTGTAACAAGTTACATCTCAATATGCTGTGTACTGCACTACGAGACACCCCGACCTGTCGTGCTGCCTGTCGTGTAGTTACACCTGGATTTCAGTCAACAAAGTCCAGGAGCTCTTCTTCAGCAGGCAAAATCGTACAGGACCTTTGATGTTCACGACCTTCGTAACAATCTACCGGTTTCCCGTAATCTAAACGCTACATCTGTTATGCAAGTGTGGAATGGGTCTCGATAATTTGGAAAACGCTGCCTATACGTCAGACATGTTTGACGAACATTTTCACCTATTTCACTGATGTATGCTGGGGTTTCAGACATACAAAAATGTGAATTATCATTTTTCACGACTTTCTCAAATCGTAGTATTTATATTTTATGTCTTTTATGAAAGAAGATTTCTGGATGATAACAATAATAACAAATTCGCAATCTTTTGCAACTTTTTAAATAACATAACTCACTGTAAAGCAGTAATTGTTGTACTTAGTTGCAAATTCGTCACGTCATTCCAATTATTGTCACTAATAAATTAAGTGTTTGTATCTAAACTTAATTTCTCTATATGTATTTTATCATTAATTCAAATATGATTTTGAATATGTCACTGATATGGTACTTTACCTTGAACGTGGTTAAAAAACAACTGGTTAGAATGTATAGCTATGTATGTTATCTCGATATACGTATAATAAATTTGCATAACTGGAAACTAATTTTAGAATATACTAATCTCGTAGCACTCAAGTATTTCAGTAATATTATGAATAGAAAATGTTATACTACATTACCTTATTCAGAAAACTTTAGATTGACTAGCTTTGTAATAAATGTTAAAGCTATGGTTACGATTAGAAATAGTCATCTAAACAAAGCAAGATTGTATGTTAGAAAGTAGTACCAATGTAGTACCTGTATATCCAGCAGGACATTGACATTCGTAGTTATTAATTTTATTAATACACGTTCCAGAATTTTTACATGGTAAAGACAGACATTCATCTATGTCTAGATTACAAAATTCACCAGTAAAGCCAGGTTTACAGTAGCATTGAAAACCACCAATTGTATTCTTACAAATTCCATCATTACATGGGTGTTGGTTAGGTATTTCGCATTCGTCTATATCCGTACAATCCGGCTCTGAAACATACATATAATTATATATCTCCCATTAAAATATATTTGCTGTCTCAAAAAGAGAACTATTTCTACCTTTTGTGCCTAACACATAATCAACGAAATAAAAAATCTAAATGTGAATATGTAGTCAAATTATCTAGTAGACAACTACCCAACATATAAGATACAATTTTAAACGCATTTGTGTAAATTTACACAGACAGAAATTTCGGTGTTATTTCATAGGGAATAACATAATTATAAATAAACAAACAAACAACAAAAACGTCTCAATTTAATGATATTTTTTTCTCCTTCATTCTTCCAATAATTTATTTCGAATATTGCACGCTTGAAATCTGGTATCAATACTGAATCAGGCAACATTCGTGCCTTTTAAATATGACACTATTTCACAAAAACGACGATTAAAGACAAATACATACATCACCCTTAATTATAATGAGCGCAAATTGTCATTGTCTTGTCATGAAAAAATATGACTATATTTACGCTCATAACTCCACATCTATTGTGAGGGTTTCCGAGTGTTGACCGTGTCATTATTTGTAAAACATATACATACAGTACAAAAATGCACAAGAGATATAATAAAACTCTCTTATAGTTTCTTGATTATGGCTTTCCAGTCCTGGCGGTTCTTAGATTAAAGTCTTCAGTCATTGACACCTAACTTGACCAGATTCTCCGTTACTGCTTCTACCCAACTTGTTCCCGGTTGGCCTCTGTATTTCCTTGGACCTGCACCTTCTTGCAAAACTGTCTTGGCGCATCGATCTAAACCAGTTATTTTGCCCTTTGAGCTCATACAAGTTGTGTAATCCCTGCTGCATTATACAGCTGCTTCAGCTCGTAGTTCGTCCTGCGTATCTCCCCTCCGTACTCCTCCAAAAATTCACACCAATTTTGGCACCCATACGGTGAGCCTAGTCTCGTTTTGCTTTTTTATGACCCTAGTTTCGTATCCATACAGCATCGCTGGTCTAGTTGTTGTTTTGTACAGGGGTATCATTCTTGATATATTCTTAGCTGCCAAGATCTTGTGCATGGAGCCCACTGCTTTGCAGCGTTTTGCAATACGTTTTTCTATTTCCACCTCTTCCTCTGATTTGCTGGAAATGGTGTCTTCCAAGTAATCGACTTATTGTACTTCTTCAAAAGAATATGGCTTCATCTTGCAATTAGATGTGCTGCTTATGTTTATAATATCTGCTCCCATCCTCATGCATTTGGTCTTTCCTTTATTAGTTTTTAATCGATAGTTCATTGCTTTCTCTTCTAACAGACCCGAAACTTTCTCCAGCTCTGTCCTGGATCTTGCCGTCAGTACCATATCGTCACCATAGGCTACATACACTGATGTCTGCAACTGTGTATTAAATCCATTAGTTCTGATGCCACTTTCTCGCAATACAGTCTCCAATACCAAATGAAAGAGTACCGTTGATAATAGGTGCCTCTGTCTCAGTCCTTTCCTAACAATATCTACTTGAACCTTGACCTTCTACTACTGCTACTCTATTATATTTATTGTTCAACGTTATTTCTAGGATTTTTATCAACGTTCTAGAAATTTCTAGTTTCTTCATTCCACCATAGGATTTTGTTCTATTTATGGAGTCATCAGCCTGTTTGAAATCGATAAACAACAGGTGCAGTTCCAGCGTTTGTTCGTAACTATGACTTTGCAACATTTTAACAGTGAAATTTGGTCGATAGTAGATCTTCCTAGTTTGAAATCCTCCCGATATTCTCCTACCAATATCTCTTGAAAATCATCAAGTCTATCTCTGATTACTCGCGGTAACATTTTGTATGTAACACCCAGCAGCGCTATTCCTTTGTAGTTACTGCAAATGAATTTTGTTCCCCTTCTTATAAATTGGACACATGACAGGCTTTTCGATTCGACATTAGGCATTCGATTAAAACTGCATTTATTCCAATTTAAACCAAAAGTGGAAAAAAAAATTGGAAAATAGATTTGCATACATTCTTTATCAGTTTATATATTCTTTGCATTAGTTGATCTCCTCCATTTTTAATTATCTCAGCTGATATTCCATTCTCCCATGCACTTTTCCTTATCTCGCTGTAAGATGGCTCGATCACTATGTGATTGACCTTCCGCTCCACTCAACAGCTCTTTAAAATATTCTGCCTATCTTTTTCACTCTTTCTAGTTTATCGCCTCGAGCCATCTTTATATTTACAATACACTACTCAATTTCTGAACTGGTACACGTATAACATGCAGTAAAAGTAAGCAACCCTTCTTAGACGTTAGACAAACTTTCCTATATGATCAGGGCTGTGTTTCGGAATGCAAATAAATGCCTATCGAATAGCATTTGTGTCTCTATTGTTTGTTGTTATCTGTAAGTGCTGTTATTGAGCTCGTGGACGATTATACTTTTATCAAGTTCTAAAACTGCATTTTAGCGATGCTATTAAGGCGTTAAAGTATTGAAGAGGTGAGCCAAGCTATGAGAATGCTGCTCCATGGCTAAGAGCTGTTGTTGCCCATTGCAATGCTAGCTACAATGTGATTAGAAGACTTCGAATGCGGATCTGTCCAACACAGACACGGCGGAAGGCGACGCAGTACAACAGCCAGGGAAGTGCGTTTTATTACGGTTCAGTGTTGAAGGAATAAATTTTCTTCTGCAACAACACTCCAAATTCAGTTATTGAATGCAGCAGGTACTCAAGTATCCACTCAAATGGTAAGAGGAAGGCTCCATGCTGTAAATTTAATAAAAACTGAACATTTTTGAGCAGAGCCCACATAAAAAGGCTAAAGTCGGCACATCACCATGAAAATTGGAATGTTGAAGACTGGGGTCGTTGTGTATTCAGTGATAAGACCATAGTGCGCCTACATAGCTCAGATGGAAGAGATCAATCGGAAAAACAGAGGAGAACGCTATATTGAGAATAACGCGGCTTACCAGCAAGCTTATGGAGGAGGTTCAATTACCATTTGGGGAGGTATTTCTGCGAGTCATCGTACTGAATTGGTTATGCTTGGAAATGCTACAAAGAATAGTGTCAGGTATCGTAATGCGGTATTATAACCTGTACTATTGCTATTTGCTCATGAAATTGACGATGGTTTTGTGTTTGTTGATGATAACGTGCGACCTCGCAGATCAAGACAAATCAATGTATTTTTTGAAGAGAACAATATTACACGCATGGATTGGCCAGCGTAGTCTCCAGATCTTAATCTCATAGGAAACGCATGGGATTGCCTGAAGAGGATGATAAGAGCACGAGGAGTGGATCTAAACAATCACCGTCAGCTCTGAACTGCTGTTTTGGAAGAACGGGAAAATATTGAACATTACATTTGATTTTCAGCATTCCAAGGCGTTCCCAGGAGGTCATAAGAACTACGGAAGGTCCGATGTATTATTTATTATCTTTAAGTGTTTGATTATCCATTCTTCCCAGAGCAAACTTTTCTGTAATACTAAAATGAAGATTTAGTTATATTCTATTAAAACATTTGAAATACAATATTTAATTTTTATTTTAATTCTTTGCCCTAAAAGTGTTTCCCCAGAACCATATACTATCAATTAAGCAAGAAGATCTTGCTCAGGTAGTAAATTGTTATCTACATATATGTATATGTTCTTGTAAGTGTACCAGTTCAAAGGTTGAGCAGTGTATATACGCATCCTGTGAGGTCGCTGATTAAACCTTTCCTTGATTTCTTGCAGTTCCCTGTACGGATGTTTCATTCCTGCATATGTATTTTGCTCTTTTCCTGGCTGTGTCGTACAGCTTCCTATTTTCTGTATATGGTTCTTGTAACATATTATTGCGTTTCTATTCTGTAGTGCCTCCTAATATTTTACTTAATTAATTCACTACAAATCTGTTGCACATATGTATTGTGAACGGCTTACATAAATGACCTTTTTTTGGTCCTACCTTCTGCTTAACATTCATTGTTTGATAATTTTATTTACTCGCTCATGATAGGCATTAAATAACTCTTGTGGAATTTAGTTTTGTGTTGCTGATTAAGTTCAGATTTATTAGCAACTAACAAGGCAAAATCTTCTTAAAGAATATCTATTTCTAATGCCTGTATTATGTTACCTCAATAGCCGAATACACTCTCTCAACTCTCTTTTCCAATTCAACTACTGTTCGACTGCATCGACGCTTCATCTCCAATAATAAGTCCAAGAAGAATTTCGTAACATAACGAAAAATTGATTAAATGCAAAAATTTAATTGTTTTAATTTCAACCTTTTCCATGATTTTTAATAACTAGCTTTAAGAAAGAACTACATACGTAGCGAAACAATAATAGTTACTGAATGTTAAAATTTCCATCGTATGTGTAAGTAATCATTACGTACAGTGCAATTTAAATTTTTAATTCAAAACTTCTGCGTAACAATTTTATATTTACCTTGAAATCCATTTTTACATATGCATGTGTAATTAGCTTCTCCAGGTTTTGGTATACAATTGGCATTTTGCGGACATGGGTTACTTGCACATATATCAGTTCGTACTGGTAAACAATCCGCTTTTAAACACGTTTGACAAAAGTGACCCTCGTAACCTGGAAATAAACTTAATTTTGAAAGTAAATGTGAGAAAATATATAAAATGTTACCTGGCAAACATTGACAGATCTGTTCTCTTGTAATTAGATCCATTTTACAAATTCCGTTGTTTAAACATCGATTTGTATCGCATTGTGTATACTGTCTTTCACATCTATCTCCCATCCAATGCGTTGGGCATTCACAAACGTACCCGTTCGGCCCAAGTTTGCAAGTACCCCCATTTATACAAGGTAATATAGAACAATCACCTGTTTTCTCTTCGCAACGATCACCTACATATGCCAATAGGCTTATTATGTACGAATATCGCGACAATGTGTAGCAACGTATATATTGTATATGTTTTTGAATACCGTAATGTATGTATACCAAAACAGTGATGATATAACAAACAATTATATGCAGGGTCGGAGTAAAGCATTATGGTACAAGAAAATATCGTCTAAGGAAAAAGAAAGACATTAGTGAAACTTTACAGACAAGCATCATGATTCATAGTGCATTCGAAGATATAATTTTAGTTATCTTTAAAGGATTTAACAAGGAGCATCCTCATCTTTTTATTTAAATTGAATATTCAGTATATCTTTTTGAGATTGTTGTAGACCTTGTTATTCTGAATTCGGCGTTCAGTAATAGTACATATCTGGTAAAGATAAACCCCTTCGTAGCTAACGAACCAGAAATCTTATTTATTGAAAATCAACACAATATTAAAATCAAAACTTGAAACCAAAGAGCACGGTTTTCGTTAATCCGAAAAGAAACAAAATCTTAAATGACATCTGCGCAACTAGCGGGGCACTCAATAACTCCTCGACGTCCAATCCACTGATTTCAAAAAGTTTCATTCAGAAAATCTCTAATTTGTGTAACATAGTAGTGAGGCGCTCCATCTTGTTGAAACCATATAACTGTCCATTGTGTTGAACTGCAGAAATAATATGATTCTTCACTAGATGTAAGTAGAGTAGACAGAATTAGAGAAGTACATACATATGTCGTCATCGCCGCAAAGAAATAATTTTCGTCGGTCGAGTCTAATAGACTAGCGTAATATTACGCGGTACTTGAAAAATAGGGGAGGAAGGGTATCAGCTTAGTAGCGTGCTATAAATAAACGTCTGTAATTGTTGTGATTATCGTAGTTATTGACGTTGTGGTTATTGTAATCTGTCACCTAATACACGTTATCGTTACAATCGCTACGAGAAAAAGAAAATTTATTAATTTCCATTAGTTCACATTCATTAAACTTTTCGTTTTATTTTTACCATTTTCGGCACCTTTATTTGTTTAAACTACCGACGCTACTGATAAATTTTGCTCGCGCAGTTAATGATGACAGTTAATGATGCGGACTGCGGGTTTCCCACTTTTAGTACATTTTTAACATTCTCAGTTAAGTTATAACGTCGTAGTGACCGACTAACCACTGAACTTTTTAGAGGAACAGATAACATCAAAACATCATCAAAGCCAGTCATCACTAAAATTTCGTATTATGAGTGGTTTTGGGTTTGACAGCGTCGTCATAGTGTAAATACATACAAAAAAGGAAAAAAAAAACCAACACTACGAAATCGACGCTACTATTATAAATGGCTTCTTCAGTAGTAAAAGATGGGCAGGGGAAGTGAAAAGGGAACGGCTTGTCTTCTACTCCTTAAGAAACCTTTTATATTATTGACGATACATCCATTTTGTACTTTGTTTTCTTTTAGTTATTTATTCTTGTTTATATAAATAGAGAGCCACAATTCTTCTAACGTAGGCCATGAACGACTGAGATAGACATACCAGTCACATCTGAGCTTATAGAATTTATAGTAACATCCAAAGGGAAATCCACAATCACAATAGTGCCTTTTGTATTTATCGAGCATCAGAAACGATATCTTGTTGAGATTTATTTTAGAACTGGCAGTAAAATTAATGGTGAATGGTTTATTCTGTGAGGAACGCATATCAAGATTTTCTGCAAGAATTTGCAGATATCCTGGTACCTTACGACCATTTGGTACAACTATTCGCCGTTTTATGCAATTGTTCAGAGAGACTGGTAGCGTGGATCGCAAAAAGTGGAGTGGTAGACCGACAATTAGAAACAAAGAGAATGTTGAAGCCGTTAGGCAATCGGAAGAAGAACATCTACAGGCTTCTGTGCGACATTTACAACAAGAGTTAGGCGTTTCTTATATCTTTACCTCTCATAAGCAACTTATGAAATACTACCTGCAGACAAACCAAAACGACAAGAATTTTGTCAACAATTTATTAACCTGTTTAATGTTAATATAACAGGTATCGAAAAGGTTATATTTACTGATGAATCATGGTTACATCTTTCCAGTTATGTAAATTCGCAGAATGTTAGCACCATTGGATCTACAGAAAATTGGAATTTGGACAGCTGTTTGTGAGAGAAGGATTATATTGGACCTATATTTTTGCCAGACATGTCAATAAAAGTTTTAAACACCAGCCAAAAATGCTTACAACTTTTAGGAATATTAAATGCTGAACGATACAGAACGGAAATCTTGACACCTTTCGTAAATGTACGACGATGAACTACAGAAAGGCTACTTCCAAAATGATGGACTGCGCATACACACTACCGATGAAAATACATACTTAGGTTTTTAAGAGAATTTTTGGAAATCGTATTATTAGTTTAAATACGCGAACAATTTGGTCACCACGTTCCTGTGATTTAACACCTTCTAACTTCTTTTTACGGCCGTACTTAAAAAATTCAATTTTTGCAACGCCTGTTTTTGATGTTAACCACCTGCAACAAAGGATCACTAATAAGATCGAAGAAATTAATAACATGCCTTGAATCTTTTGGAATGTTATTAATTCCGTTAAAAGAAAAACTTTACAGTGTAGAGATGAAGGCGGTGGCCATATAACACATCTAATTGAATTATTGTTTCCGTTTATAGTATGTAGAATTAATATTCTTATTCTTTTGATTTACCAATAGAATAAAGGCTTCCTCTAAAGCCCTCACGACAAACTCTAGTTAAGGACTTCATAGACGGTGAGCATTGAATTTCTGCAATAAAGTAACGTTCTTTTCAGAACAAATATATTCGCATTACCAGAAAAATCATGATTAGCAAACGTCGGCCAGATACATAAAACTAAATGAAATGGCTTAGTCAATCCCCAGACATAACTGATTGTGAGTTTATTCCATAGATACTCTGAAAACATTTTTTGTGACTCAGTTGATATATTTGCACGACCTTGCACCATTTTGCATCGTACAATTAGTCATGAAGGGAATTAAAGCTTAACATAATGTCACAAAAACTACTATCCGCTTATTTTTGTTAATATATGAGAAATAACCCAATCCCCTTTCTGTTTGTATCGTGTAAAGACTGAGTAGTAACTATATCTTTCCGTTTTTATCGATACTGATACTAAATCCACTATCTCCAAAAATATACCGGATACTCCATCTAAATTCTTCTCGTCTTCAAGATATTTGCTTGGTCCCAGACTTTATGCCAACCCTATATATTATATAACACGTATGATGATATAGTGTCAGTATATACGTTGCAATAAAGTAGTAATACTTCTATTTGCATAGTTTACAAAGTTTGAAACGACAAGCTTTCAATACAAAATATGTAGGTATTCTAAAAAAAAATTAAATTCATTTTTATTTAAAAGACCGCCGTTATAAATTATTTTATTTACAAATAGGAATTTATCACTACACTGCACTACTACATTGCCAACCTTTAACATTTCTTATTATGGTAAGTATTAACTTATTTACAATTATAATTAAAGCTCATCATTTCAAACCTCTAATATAAAAAGTATTTAACAAAATCAATAAACAAAAAACAACGATGGTAACACAGTTTAGTCGAAATATGAAGTGATACTAGCTATAAACAGTAAGTAAAGCAAAAGATATATACTATATAGGGATTGTAGATAATAGATGTTAGTAATGAAAATGATGAAATAAATCTACAGTAATCCAGTGTTTACCTGTGAATCCAGGTAAGCAGTGGCATTTAAAGAACGGCACCTTATCGAAACAGATGCCTCCATTAAAACAAGGATTGCTAAGGCATTCATCAATATTAGTGTCGCAATTTACTCCAGTCCAACCTGATTCGCATGTGCAGAAGTAACCTTCAAGCTGTGAATTAATTTGTTCCTTACAATAGTTACCAACTGTGAAATAGTGTGAAAGTGCTTCGCTACTTAAACAGATATGCATGCTAATAGGGTTTAAAAAAAACATTGTCTCCCTACAATTGTATTCTCGCCATATTATACATTCTTGTAAGTTGAAATTACGTAAAAGGAGAAACATAATTTAGTGACAGTTTATTGGTCTAATACTCGGAAAAAAATCCAATATGTTGACCTTAAAAAGATTTTCCACTAGTCTCTTTATAGCTCTCTCTTTTTTAGCATTTTAACATAAGATTATTACTGATAAAGTATAGTTTTTATTGAAAGCAAATCTACCAAGGCAAAAAAATAACATTCAAGCGATTATAGTTTAAGATTTGGCCGTAAATGCATAAAAACTTAAAATATTTAAATATTGCAAATGAATACACACATATGTATATAGTTTTTGATTAGCTGGAAAACAGCTTCTTCTAGTGAAATTTACGCACATTAAGCTAAATCCAATACCTACATACTTAATTTTTAACGATTATATGTTAACGATTATATGAGAATGTACCTACAAATACTATAACTATTTGAATATAATCCAGACTTCTAAAATTGATACCAGAAGATGATTTATCACGACCACACAATTCATTCATTTCTGTTTTATATTGAATTAAAAAACGTGCAGTTGAGCAATTTGTATTAAAGTATGCTTCGATTATTTTTTCTTATTTTTGTAGCTTTAAACATTGCAATAAATAATAGGAACATGGTTCTATTACTTGTTGCAAATTAACATATAGTTTTACATGATTTCAATTTACAGTAGTATATAACAGTATAAAACACAAATTTACTTAATATTATGAAAAGTATAAGGTAAATTGGGAGAACATTGGATAATGAAAACAAATAGGAGTATTAAACAGAGGCAACTCCGTACATAACGATCTATGGGCTGCTTTCTTTATCCATCAAATTATGTTATCTGCCGACTATACCTTGTTTTTTATTAAGAAGACCTAATTTAAAATAGCCCGCGAAAATATAGGCTTACGATTGGTTTATTGCCGGTCAGGTTTACACTGCCCAAATATGCTAGATTTTAGCGACGCCATATTTGGCCATATTATAGGCACAGCTGATTTCGTTAAATATTTTTCTGTTATCTTTTTGTGTTTCTACTACGATTAAACAAGAAAATTAGTTTTGTTAAAACTATTTGATGGTAAAAATTGATCTACAGCCCAGCACAAGTGGATTATCAATATCAATAAAGAAAACACAAACAACACTGCAAATTGCAAACACTTTAGGTAACATACATAAATAGTTATAAATATGTATATTTATATTTAACAATATTAATAGGTGTTTTGAAGTCAAGTGTTTTCCATATTCTTGGTGAATATAAAGGTAAAGGACTAATTTCACCATCATTAAAACGAAGTGGAAAAAAGGCGATGCTACCTACACTTGACGACACTATTAAATACATGATAATGGAGAATTTCCTACGTTAAACAAAATCTTAAAGAAAATAAGGGAAGATCAAAATATACATCCAATGAGTCATTCAACGTTGTATAAATTAATGAAAATGCTGAATTTTAAGTAAGTTTGGGTACTAATTGTTTAAGAGTTTGATATAATACAGAGTATGCATTTACAGATATTTAAAACGTAATCACAAAAGTTTACTGCTCGAACGTGATGACATTAGAGATATTTTATCTTTGATATCAAAATATAGACATGAACAAGGCCCAATCTATTATTTAGACGAAACATTGCCGAATGTAGGTACAAGTGTCGGTAGATGTTAATGTTACAACATGCAGACAGGTATTTACAGATGGTGCATTGGTCTCAAATTTCCTACTGGTAAAGGAAGACGTTTGATTATTTTACATATTGGTTCTAAAAACAGTTTTGTTTGACGATGGGTTACTACTATTTGAAGGAAGAAAAATAGTCAATTACCACGATGAAATGGATGCAAATGTTTTTGAGGAGTGGTTCAATAATATTTTAAAGAAATTGCCTGACAATAGTGTTATTGTAATGGATAATGCATCTTACTGTACCAGAAAAAGGAAAAAACCAACAACTTTAACACGAAAAGCAGAAATGCAAGAATAGTTGCTTTAAAAACAAATACCATTTGATCCCTACATGGTGCGATTAGAATTAGGAATATTACAATGTATACGCTGTAGCTGCAAAAAATAAAAGCTTCAAATTAGCCGAAGTGTTAACCGCAATTACAAATGTAACCTTGGAAACATAAGACAAAATGTGTAGAGCATGCAATGAAAGAAGGCAAAATGTGCAAGTTAGATGGATTCCTGATAGATGATGTAGTGGAGTCGTTTATTATTTCGCTTGGAAATGGTGACACCAGTGACAGTGATGTTAGTATCGACAGTGATAGTGCTTCTGCCGAAGAAGTGCAGAATTATGTATTTAAAATATAATATTATTGTTGAATTAAGTCACACCAGTTTTTGTCGATACATAGCTTCTTCCTATCGTAATTTATAATAGTATGTAACATTAATTTAAAATTTCTAAAATACAAATTTTATGTTAAGATATTTGATGTAGTACCAATATAATGCAAATAATAAAATACATTTTAACATTAATGTGCACTTATTTTTTTATAAATGTGTTGTGTGCAATTTATTTGAATATCCAAGTGTAAATAACTCATTTGACTCTAATACATCATTTAAATTTACCGCCAAAAAAGCTGTCAGTTTAATTTGCCTAATGTGAAGCGGATTTTATCATTTGGTCTTCTTAATAAAAAACAAGGTATAGTATAAAAAATCTGTCTGCATGGCGTGCTTCGGATACTTTTAGGTTACGTGCCCTGCCGTTATGAACACAACATGCATATGCAGTGTATTTGAACGTCCACTCATGGAAAGTAAAGATTGGACACTTTCAATACGTTTTGATATGGAAACTGTCCAATCTTTACTTTCCATGAGTGTACATACATAGGTGCTCCAACACGAAAAACTTTATTACGGATTCAAGATAAAAATATTTGTTGTTAAAAT
>SMLS01071397.1:0-12737 GCA_004785975.1 Popillia japonica | reverse complement strand
CATCGTTTCTTTGTGAATGTATGGTGTGGGTTGTTAACTAATCACATTATTGGATCGCATTTTATTGAAGAACGTCTTATGTTGGGTTGCCTTAAATCTCGTGTTTATAAAAATGATAAGGCGGACACGTGAGAAGAATTGATAGCAAGAATAGTTGAGGCGGTAAATTCTTTGCTGATTGAACTGGTAAAAAAAGCGCCGCTCAAAAACTAGCAGCATGTTTGGAAAGTGCAGGAGATTATATAGTTTCTTAATAAAATGTCTATTGGTAAACATTTCTTCTCTATCGATATCTCGAAAACGAAAGGGAATTGACCTATGGTGTGTATGAGCTTTTTTGATCAGACTCATCTCTGGAATATATGATATAATTTTGCCGGTTACCTCAGGAACACCCTTATATTGTAATTGTATGTGTGTTTATTGTGTACAACATGTCTTTACCCGAGGTTATTTTAGTAACTACTGTAACGTTCGTACTCAGTAAGAAGTATTCATGAAGACGCCTACGAATTTACAGAAGCTTGGCAAAATTAAAAATATTAAAAATCGACGGAAAATTCAACTTATTTCTTTATTTTTGGCTCACGGTGGCTGCGTTCGGTATTTACATCAAACCACTCCGGTCTGTCTAAATCGTGTATTAGATTCGGATGGTAGGGGAGGTAAATCGTGGTCGTTCGGATAGTAAGTCTGTAAACATCCCATTAAGCTCGATTTGGTCGGAAGTATTTAGAAGATGATTGTGATTAATCTATAAATGTAAGGTTTTATGTTTGAGCATGTTTATATTTTCCGATCTTCAGATTACGTCCTTGAAAATGTTTTGTTCAAATGAAGGAAATTGAAATATTTGATCCTGAAGATTTTGCTCTGGCAAGGTTGCTGTTACAAAAACAAAGAGAGGAAAACTATGGTCGCATATAAGATATGGTATAGTGATGGTACTGTGATTTACAAGAAACCTCAGTAAGCAATACAAATTTTGACAATGATCAAGAAACAGACTTACCCAGTACGGGTAAATGGTTTCTTTCCTTATGAATGATTACTCCTTTCTTACCTATATGTTTTCACTAATAATCAATATGTAATCAATCATATATTTGAAGTTTAAAATTTTTCAGATACTTAATACTAAAATTTGGAATGATCAAGCCAAAAAAAAAGAAAAAATTAATGATAAGTTTATGCAAAAAGTATGACAAAGAATTTGAATCAGGTGTGAAAAAGTATACCTATATGAGCTACAATTGCCAAAGAATTATCAGAAAAATGTAGCCAATCAACAGTGTGATACAAAATTTAAAGGGCTCAAGAATATGTACAAACAAGTGATGTAATGGACGAAATTCTTTATTCAAAGCCGGAAATTCACGCAGTAGCTACATGTTCCAGTAAATCTGCACTTATTGTAAAGGGTACAACTAAGAAGAACACGGAAGATCAGCATCTGGTGAGGTTTTTCAAAATTATTATTAATCATAAATTGCAGTACAATAGTTTTTTTTTTGTTTTCTAAATATACTTAATAATATTTGTTGACCATTTTAGAACAGAACACCGATATTTTGGCAGAACAGAACAGTAGTAATACTAACAGTTAACAATGAAGTAGGTCGTAAATTTAATTCTAACTTTATGACAAAGAGAAAACGTACTGAAAGTACTATGGAGCGACGACATAGGGAAAAATGGTTACATAGGATCTAGCTAGATTTATTAGAACGGCTGACAACAGCTATAGAAAAAAAAACACTCAAGAATAAGAAATAAAAAACACTTAATAATACATATCATAAAAATAAATAATATATAATAAAATAACGGGCGATTAAATTATTATACTATATTCATTCAAACATAAACGATGACAACTCAAACACAAAAGTTAGGTTAATATACTTTCGTGACGTTCGTCTTGCGTTCGTTTATTGGCGATTCCCCCGTTTTATCTACAATCACGTGGCCAAAAATCACTAGGTATCTAGGTTATAATACTGAACGCGATAGGTGTATACAGACAAAGGTGCTTTTCCAGTTATGCGAATAGTAGATTGTCATATCTACTATTCGCGCTAAATTCAAACACTAACCACACATGAATCCTGTGCACATTGTTCTCTAAAACAATAATAGATAAATGATCAATGCAATTCTAGATTTTCCGAATAAATGAATATTTTCACATTACCCAAGATAGGCTTATGTATGTATGTTAATATAAAGCTATAAATTTTTATTGTAAAGATATGGCAAACATGTGCCAAATAAGGCAGATGTTAAAATACTCCCTCGCCATTGTTACATTAGCATTTATAAGATTGGATACGGTTTAAACCCAGTGTAGAGATGATGTCATAAAATTGATTGGATTTTCATTTCACTTCGGTTTTTCCCCCGTATTACCGCCGTTCCCGCGGATATCTAAACCGAACGGGATTACCACCGCCGTCTACAGTGTAATTCACGCCTAGATTTTCATATAACCTAGTTTCGTTTCTTTACATCTCATCTGAAGCACGCGCTTTCCATCCGCAATGTTTTGTTTAGAGGAGCTTCTGGAAGATAGATTTGCTTTTCTTTGAAAGTGTCGCGGGAAGAAACGGGGAACAGGCTAAAGAGGGGGCCGCTACTAGATACGTATTCACGCCACCTTTATCATTTGCATAATCCTTTACTTTATACCAGCCGCTACTGTGTTGCGAATCCAGAACCGAAATGATTATTTACTCGAACGAATACCACTAATGCATGTTTCGTTTTTCTTCCAGCGAAGGCTTCTCTTCCGCATTATTATTTAAATTTATTTGAAGGCGAACGAACGGTGGATTCGGGGATCGTGAAGTTTTGAAATTTATAATGTCTATCCTTAAGAGAGAAGGAGCTCTATACGTCGTCGAAGCGAATATTATTGCTTTGTTGAGGGCGTTCAGTGCGAAGAGCAGCTTCGATGCTTAAGCCCTTTTTCACCTATCAAAAACTCTTTTAGAATTCGACGCAGCTGAATTAATAATAAGATATACGATTCGTCTGAACGATATTATATCCATAAAACTCAATCGATATCGTTGAGTTGATGTAGTAAATTTTGGAATAAATTCACGTATATAGCTGGGAATTGAAAACAAATACGTATTTGGGGGGAAACAAAATATTTATTGATTTTTCGCAAATAAAGCGCGGATACCGTAACTTCGTTTAAAAATAGAATAAACAGAAGATGTAGAGACGAAATAAAAGTTACCGTTGAAATGTGTTTTAATGCCACAGGGTATTAATTTATTTGAGCGAGAGGATGAAACTTAATGAATCGTACTGCAGACGACGCGACCTATGTATAGCATACAAAAATACATAAATAATAAGTAATGACTTGTTAAAGGAACACACTCATACTGGAATATATGTAGGTACTATTGGGAGCAAATGAAAGTGGATACGTTTTTTGTTGGTTTGTCAAAATTGCAAATAACTACCTAATGCACCCTAATGTAAATTATACTTTTGAATTGACGTACTAAAAGTGTCAGTTGAATAGATTTCATCGATTTTATCGAAAAATCCACTCCTCCCATATATCTCCTTATTATCAGGAACAAGGATATTTCATCTTTTTCAGTACATGGCACAGTTCCTTCTCCAATTGGACTATTCATTGAACTAGTTATTAGTACTGACTTCTTGCCATTTACTGCACATTATTACATTATTTAAATCTTTTATATTGTCATTTGTTTCGCTTTATGCATTTGGCGTTTTAGTCTTCTATCAAATCGTAAGCTTCTGTGGTGGTATTGAATGAATGCTTTTGGTGCGTAAGCTTTTACCTCGTCTCCTGTAATGTTCGCAAATATTACTTTTCACTGCTGTATCCTTTCAGTCTATTTTGATTTCGATTCATTAAGAACTTTTCAGAATTTTTCGCTTAATTAGAATCTACACATCAAAAATATTGAGGATAGAATGAAGACGGATCCACGGAAACTTTGGTTGCTTGTTAGGAGTCGACAGGGAAGGAGTCCCATTCCTGGTTCCATGACATTCAACGGAGATAACTGCACCTATCCTAAGGAGATTGTAGATAATTTCGCTAAGGTATTTTCCAATGTTTTTACTTCAGTCTCACATCCTCCCGACTTACAAACTTTTCTCGATCTTCCATATTGTAAACTAGTTGCAATTTCTGACACAACTTTCATAAATATAATGTCCTCCCTTCCGAATAAATCTACATGTGGCGAAGACCAAGTTTGGTTTTGCATCTTGCTTTCTACAGCTAATGGAGTCGTATTTACATATCTTTTCGAATAAATTATGTTTTCTTTAATGGCTATAAATCCACCGAATTTATATCTAGTTCTGGGGTGCCACAAGAATCGAACTTAGGCCCCCTACTGTTTTTATTATTTATTAACGATATATTCACATCGCTTTCATGCCGCACTTTCGGCTATGCAGATGACTAACTGACTGAATATTCACAAATATTACCAGTATTGATGATATATTCATGTTACAAAGTAATCTGGATACTATGGAAAATGGTCTACGGATAATCAACTGTCACTGAATGTCAGAAAGTGCCAACACATGACCTTTACGCGCAAGACCGTACCAGTTGCTACTTCCTATTCTATCAATGGATAAATATTACAGAACACAAACTAAATAAAAGATCTTGGAGTAACATTTGATGTCCGTTTATGATTCAGCAATCACATTGAACAAATATGCGTATCTGCTTCCAGAACGTTGGGATTTTTTATAAGATCTACCACAAATTTTAAGGACGCGAGTTGAGTTGCTGGAGTCACACAAGGTACAATCATTGGAACATCGAAGACAATTACATAGTGCAACATTTCTACATAGAGTTATAAACAATCATGTTGAGTGTCCAGCCATTTTATCCAATCTGCAACTCTATGTGCCTCGTCATTCAGCGCGTGCAGTGCAGCTTTCACTTCTTATGCTCAAAGCTCCACTCATTCATATGATATACAAAGCGCTAACGACATCTGTAGCGATATTTTTCTCGGCAGTAGGCATTAAAGCTATTTACATCTTTTTCATGCGGATGTCGGAGGGATGCAGTGTTTTCATTGATTTATTATTGCCATTGTTTATTGTAATCCTTAGATTCTAATTATATTTTGTAGTTTAATTCATTTTTTTTTGTATAAACTTTGTATGATTTATAGTTATTAAGTAAGTAATTTATCTTTTTTTTTGTACTTTGCATTTACTTTTATGTATTTTGTCCTATTGCTAGGTTGTAACCTGTTGGGCAATAAACCATGTGTTATTATTATTATTATTATTATTATTATTATTATATATAATTATCTACTGTTATGAGGCTGTCTTGGGTATGTTGCAAGTTCTAAGATATTTAGGTTAATTTAGGGTACTTTTCTAGGGCACCCAAAACCCTCTTCGTACTTCCTCTTAACACGAATTCTTGGCGCCAACCACCAGTCACCACTTACTTCCCCAGATGCAATTCAATCTCTTGCATGAAGTGTAATTGATACAACATTATACATAGAGGGGGTCAATTTTGAAGTAATAAGGCACTTAATTAATATCCTGATGCAGAGATATAACAATGAGATTTTCTTGTACCAGTGATTGATGGATAGTTTTCAAAACTTCGAAACACAGATTAGTTCCTGACGTATTACTTTTCTTGGTTGAGATATATAGGAATTTTAAGGTTTTTCCCCAAGCCTATTCTGTTCTACACAAATTTTCCAATAGATGACGATCACATGAACCTACGGATTTTTATGGCGGTGTCTTCATTTTTAAGTTATTTGCTAATCAATCATTGTTTCTATTTCAATTAAATACACTAATTGTAAGAAAAAATAGCAGAATATTTACCTCTGATAATTTACATTAACACCAAATCTAAAAGTACACATTTCATTATACGTATTAAGAGTTTAATTTTAATGCGAAATGTCTTAATACGCTTTCCCCTTGTTGTATCAATATTTACTTATCTCAAGCGAGCAAGGGGTTTCTTGTTCTCGGATAGTCGTTAATTAAAAAGTATACATAAACAAGGTGCTATGAAACGCAGTACTTAACGTAACATACAATTACTTAAAGCGGATTTTGTATTAGAAAACTTGTACTTGTTCCATCTATATTATTGGATGGGCTAGAAGCTGACTGCAATAAATCTTTGTAGAAAACTTTCAATTCGAATTCGGATTTAAGAAAAAAGGATTTCTTTCTGGCCTTAATTATTGGCTGTCGTATGTGAAATATAAATATCCAAATCTTGAGCTAGCAGTTTCTATAGTAGCCAACAAACCAGTAATAATAGGATAGCCGATCTCGGCAGCTATAAATTTCGATTGTGTCCGCGTTTGCAGAAGGCAAGTTTAATCTCGCTACACGGATTCTTTCCCTTTTGCAGTAGTACTTGTTTGAGGATTTTCCCGTTCTTCGCATTCATATTTTATCTATACTAATACGTATGCTGTAAAATATGATGACTGACTTCGGTTGGTGATTTTTTAGTATCACTTAGATCGGTGGCACTAGCTAGCACTGATTAGATTTAACAACGCCTTCAACGATCGTAAACCGGAGAATTTATAACTTCTTATTCGAGACCTCGCCTTATCTTCTACATAACGATCGGCTATAAAAGGCACACGTTAATAAAGAGTTATTACAAAGAACGGATTCTATTAAGTCGTTAGTTTTATTAGTTATGATTTATTTTGTGATTTTTTTGGGAAATTTATAGGTAGCTGATTTATGTATATGTTGTAGGAACCTTTTTTATCAATTAAAATTAGAAAGAAGTGATACATACACCGTGTCCATAAATGTTTGAAGCTGACAGTTACTGTCAAATTTTGATTAAGTTTGTAACACTACATTTGATTTCAATTGCAAGAATTGTCATTAGCCTCCCACGCGGTAGTTACTTTAAGAATAATTATTAATGTTGTATTTTAAAACCACACAATATGCTTCCTTTTGGAAACGTTTATTGCTAATAACCAATACAAGGAAAAACTAAAACGAAGTCGAAAATTGAACAGAAAACCTATACTAAAACCCAACGAAACTACAGACGTGCGACTATGGCCATAGAGGAACAAACCAACTGACATTCTCAGGATGGTAAACTTTAAGCACGTACATATATTGCATACATTTTGACAGACGTCAGCTTCAAACATTTACGGACACGCGATATACATATCAATGAATAAAAACTCTGTGTTTGTAAACATGTATGTCTTTACGGTCGTTTTAAATTTTTTTAATGGAGTTTTAGCGCTCAAGTTTAAATTATGTTTTTTTGAGTGTAAATGTGAATTTATAATATTGTAGCTACCTTATTATTTTTGTTCATTAAAATATCTTTGTGAATATACAGCTTTCATTTAGAATCGAAACCGTCGTGATCTCTGACGTAAGATGACGTAAATAATATGTTGGTAAAACAAGAAATATCCCTAAGCTATCTAACCAGCCTAACCTTGAAAATTTAAAACGCAGAGTAAATATTTGTTTAAATAACAACTGAAACCATTTTCAACATTTATTATAACTATTTTTCCGTCACTTACAACTAGTTGTGATTATTTACAATTTAAACCTAACCTGTAAAATTTTAATTGTCATTATATGTAAATAAAAAGTTAGGGAGGAATTTTATTTTTAAAAATATCTATTGCCATACTGTTAAATGGGTTGCATATCTAAAAGAAGTTCCGTGGGTTTCGGTATTAAATGAAAGACCGTTATAAGCTGGATTTCAGTAGACACAATCCAGGCAGTGTTAACATTTTTAGAGGTTTGAACAAATTTCTACATGAGACTAGCTGACCAACGCCTGCAAAGCAACTAAGAGCCGACTTTCGTTTAAGAAACACTTTCATCGTTGCGGATGAAAACCCCCATAAAAGAATTCCATACATTAGATTACTGAACTCAGCGTAGTACACATATCATTTTCAGAGCGCTTAGTTCTACTATATTCTTTAGAGATCTTAGTTTAAAAATTGAGATATTTGATTTACTTATAAGTTGCTGACAATGGCTATCCTAGCTTAAAGTGAAAGTAAAAGTCATTCCTAGAAAGAGTGCCGATTCAGTACAATTTATCGAGTTATTTGAAATCTGTAAATTTACAAAGTTGTTTACCTTTTTTGAAAAGTATGAAATAGAATATATTCGGTTTTATTGAAATTTAACGATAATTTATTGACACAAAACCAATTAAATAATTTGTCCAATATTAAATTTGGTCTAGATTCAACATCAATCTAAAATCAACAATATCATTTAAAAATAAAGAAAAAGTATTGGGCCCAAGACTGATCCTTATGGGACGCCAATATTCAACGGTAAATAAGCAGATGTCTTATATCTATAACATCAACACTATTGACGGCTATCGTCACAAGCCGATATCAGGAAATCAGGATTCTACAATGGAGTTAAAAACAACTACATAAGAGAACGAACCAAGAGAGACCATGTGAACTTTATTCTAAACGCCACGAAAATAGTTCCCTCTGTGAAATACCTGGGAACAGTGATAGACGACAGGAGAATCTTCGGCTAACACTGGTTGCTGTTACAACTAAGGCGGAAGAAAAATTGGCAGCCATTAGCATAATGATGCCTAATGTTGGAGGACTAAAAAGTGGGAAAAGAGCGGTCCTTAGTGCAGCAATGCTCACTGTCCTATACGTAGTCCCCATCTGGATAGAGGTGCTCAAGATCAGGAAGTATGAGGATCTGCTAGTCCGATCCAGTGAAACATATTGCTGCATTTGCGTTAGCCTATAGCAAGGACACAACGGTCTTTCAAGCTGAGGTAGCAGCAATTCACTATAGCGTTAGAGAAGTGGAAAGATGGAGCGAGCTCGGTAAAAGCGTCGTTATCTTCTCAGACAGCCAAGCAACACTTAAAGCGATTAGTTCAGCAAGTGTTAACTCCAAACTGGTCTAGGTTTCCGTTAATGCCTTAAACGAGGTGGGTTCCCAAAGGAAACTAATTTTGGCCTGGGTTCCCAGCCACGAGGGCGTGAACGATAATGGGGCGGCAGACGATTTGGCCAGACAAGGTTCGTCGAGGCAATTCGTCGGGCCTGGCTCATCCTTCGGCGCCACCAAATCACAAATCAGAAAGTCCATCAAGGAATGGATACATAATAAGTCCAGGGAATGGTGGCAAAGATCACCTGGACAAAGACAGGCAAATGAGTTCCTAAAAGAACAGAAACCTGAACTCACTAGAGACTTGCTGGTTAAAGACAGGAGAACCATCAGAATGATAGTAGGTCTGTTGACAAGTCACTGTAGACTAAATAGGCATATGTACAACATAGGTTTCTAATTTTGGGCACAGTATTCCACAGCTACATCGAGGAGCTACATACAGGAGCCGTTCTCAAGGACGTTAAGCCTCATAAAGAGGGAAAAGTTAGAGGGCGCCTTCTAGGATTACTGGGGATCACAATAGACCGAGAAGGTTGCGGTGAAAGAATCGAGAAGGGGGCTACTATCTGAAGCAAGACGAGTGTATGTACTGTTGCCAACCGCACACTGCCGAACACACCGTTTTCGAGTGCCTCCACTGGAACGTTCTCAGGAAGAACGCAGTAGACGAGATTGGTGTACTGATTTCCGATACACTTGTGGGCCTTCTTTAAGGAGGATTAGCGGAAGATCCATGACATGCTTAATAACATCATAATGAGTATAAAAGACCAGAAGGAACGGGAGAAGCAAACGATGATCAGGATGACTGCAGCGACCTAAACTAACACCTAACGGAGTATGACACTTGTGCAGTGCTCTCACAATGCAGAAATCCTACAGGTTGGTTTCGGAGAGGGAGCAGGGGTGATTTCAGTGGGTATAGCAGTCTTGCACAGTCCAACTTACACAGTCCCCCATTACCGCATGCCGCTTGACCCAAGCATGCGGTGTCCCTAAAGGATTTCTACCAACCCAAAAACAAAAAAATATATCAGAAAACTACTGCTCTAGAAGATCGCATTTTCAAATTAAAAATCCCACGTTTCATCTTCAAGTTACCATCATCAACTTAATTTTTTTAAATACGGACCTGATTTATAAAATGTAGATTTTGAGAGATATTACCTACATACAATGGTGTATTGCAAGTGATAGTTTAATTACGTTTTAGATGCATATCAGTAAGTATTAAAAAGAAAGGTGATGATGGTGACTTGAAGACGTAACGTTGGATTTTTAGTTTGAGAATGCGATCTTCTGGAGCCCTAATTGTGCAATTATTTTGAAAATATTTCTTCTAGTACAGGAGAACGTAACAACCATTTCGCTAAATTTGGTTTTTTTCCGAATATCTTTGAAAGTTGTTACACATTTTGAATGTTTGTTGATGCATATTATTTGTCATTAAATCGCCCAACGAAATCAATTAAGCAGCTTCAAGAAATAATGTACGTAAATGAAAGCTATTATTGAGGAGATTTATTCTGGCAAATAACACGACAAGAGAAAAAGGAACTTAAAGACTTATTGTTACTTAATTGCTTCGTTCAAAGGTACGCAGCTTGGCACTTGCTCGCTAAATATTTGCGATAATTAGATTGCATTGTTTCAAAATCCGACGCGTTTTCCAAAGCGAACTCATCTATTTATTATATTATAAAAGAGCGAAAAGAACTTTCGGGTGATATTCCAGTCAATTATCTTTGATGTACATTTTTGTTTGCTCAAAATAGAGGGGAAATAAGAAGCTCAATTGCCTTTGCTTTAATGGAGAAAAAATCCTTTCGAGGGATTTTCTTTTAAGTTATTCAGGGCTGATATCTAAAACCGACCACAAGGGAGGAAAGATATTCTTTTGAATAATTAAAAGTGGGTCGACCTAATTGCAATTAGCGTTGGCGTAAAGCAGTAATCTGATTTTTCCTCCAGATAGGAGAGCTGGCAAGCTTTGTTTACATTTAACGAAATTAATGACGTTTGTCATTCACAAAGCATAATTATTGTATCAACTGAGTGAGACACAGTTTTTTTTTTATTTCTTCGCCTACATAATTTGAAAGAGTTCCTTTTTAATCTTCCATATTCTGCAAGGTGTGTTAGTAGCCTGTATTACAAGCATTCCTTAAACAGGTAAAAAATTGCAAACAACGCACTTAACGAAATCTCAACGGCATTGAAAGTCGTTCAAATCTAAAGATTAGGGTCGTAACGGCAGCAGAGAACATTTCTCTGCTAGAGAAATACGGAGAACAAATAGTTATTTCGCGTATAATGGCACGAAGCTAATACATTCTAACAGCTTTACGCGGTAGAAGAAGTTGTGAAATTGCATGAGGTCACGTTTACGTAAGTGGTTCGCTTTTGCGGATGCAATTGCTCTCGGAGTAATGCGAGTCTTAAAACTATAACGATACTTTATGAACGACTTCATCTTAATTACATTAATTTCATTGCGGAACAGCCAAGTTTAACCACTGGTGTGTGTTTCGTTGCCCCCTAGAATAATTCTGATAGGAATAAGCTCATAGTTCCGTGAAGCGAAAGCTGTATAAAGATAACGAAATATTCTATTAACCAGAATCGGCTTGTTTGACGTTATCGTCTTTACGAAGAAAATTGAATGAAAAATTAAGTTAAATGATCAAGCGTAGCTAAAATTAAAACTATCTGTTTTAAACAGAAACTCTTTCCAAAGTATGTAGTCTGAAATACTGTTGTGGGCGTTTCGTCATTCAATTTTAAGACTAATAAAGGTGATAAGTTTTGTCATTAATGAGTTAATTTTTTTTTTGTAATATACAGCTATATGAATATGTATTTGACTCTTCTGAGAAAACTCGCTATTATCAAATGTGTTTGTATTTTAAGCATTTTGATAAACGATTATAATAAATAGTAGGTATGTTTTTTCGGGTTTTGTCGCGTAGGTAACTGTTCACTGTCTTGACGTTTCGCTGATTGTGCTATCAGCTTCTTCAGAAGTCTTTAGAAAAGACAGTCTTTAGAAAACTTCTGAAGAGGACACCCGCCGGTGTTCCCTTGTTAGTAGTAAATTATGGACACAGCATGGGGTTTCTCTGGCCCCAAGTATGGAAAGAAGACGATTGAAGGCAGCTAATTTGCACGGGAGTATAGCCTGAGGAAAGCCGTATCGCCAAAATCGTTTAGAATGTGCCAAAAAGCTTGCGAGTTAGACAGAAGAACTGTGGTCGCGTGTAATTTTTTCTGATGAATGATGATGCGGTATGGTTCCGTATCTTCTTATACAGCTCTATATTACATCAAACTTAATTTAAATAAAGTAATTATTTAATAATTTTTTTAATTACGTTTGTTACATTTTCTGATTTGAATGCAGCTTTTTGGACGATCTGGGGCACAATTTGTATACCGAAGGCCTGGCGAAGAATATCGGCCGGAATGTACATATTGTATGTACCTACGGCAAAATACGGAGGCAGTAACATCATGGTACAGAGCTGCATAATCGATATCGGCGTCAGGCGTTGGCGAAATCTTTCTCTGCATAGACAGCAGCCGTTATATAAAGATGTTACAGGATGTCCTGGAACCATCAGCACTGAGGTTGTTTGGGGACACACACTCAAAAAACAACCAACAAGGCCACCATTGCCCTAGGAAGATAGAGAATGCTCTGCGGGAGAAACTGGAGCCTTAGCCCCAAAATAACTCTGTGGTTATACACAAGG
>SMLS01071396.1:0-11136 GCA_004785975.1 Popillia japonica | reverse complement strand
TTTTTTTTTTATTTTCGAAACTAATAAAATAACTTACACAATACTGTTTTTAGTTTCTGTAAAAACAATCATCAATAACTCTGTTATTATTGACTTTAGGATAAAAGTTCATAGGAATAATATCAGAATATCACGTGACCCAGTACGTCAATATTTTCTTTTTTAATGCCATTGTAATTTGCTTGGAAAACTACACTAGTTTGCCCATTTAACCAACTTTGTGGCTCCAATAATAACGAAGTTAGCAATAGTGCCGACTTAAGTTTGAAAACCCTGTATATGACATTTAATTTGTGTCAAATAATTTTAATAAACAACTAGCCAAGCCTATCAACAAAATTATGTAAAGACAGAAAATTAGTGACATTATAGCTTCACAAATAATATAATATACTTTAAGATAAAATACTGGCGATTGTAATTTTATAATCATAAAAATAATAATTCTTATATCAATGTCTTTTTGTGAAGCCCTAAACAATTTTGTTCATGGACTACGTAAAACATGGCCAAAACAAATCTAGTAAGAGCTTAATTTAATAAAATTCAGACTTGAATTATATTATAGTAAATAATGCTTAAGTTTGAATATCTATTCTAAATTGACCACGTTATTTTCTTTGTTGTTGTATATTATTTCATATTTTCAAAAGCTGTGTTATAAGTATATTACACGAATTAAACGTCAATTTCTTCCACTTACGAACTTTTATAACGAAAACGTAATTATTTATATAGCTTCTGAAATAAATTGGTTGCTAATACAATTGAGTTTTAAGTGACCTAAAATTGGAAAAAAGTATCGGGAAATAAAAAGACAGCATACCACATACAATTTTATTTTGGGATTATTTTTTCTAAAATTGGTATAATGATCAACCTATAATTCAATGCCATTGAATAAATCAATTATATGTAAGTTACATATGTGTGTATGTAGGTATATCAATCAATTCTATAAAAGTGACTAGAAATAACAAAGTATGAATGAAATAGTTTCCAAGCGTCATTAACCGAATTGGTACATTTACATGCAGTAGATACTATAGAATTGACAATAGTTTATTTGTTCGAATTTATACTATATCCACCTCGTGTGTATATAAGGTTTGTACAGGACATCTAACGAAAAAATATATCCAAGACGACCAATTGACATTATCGATTACTTCAAACGTCACTCCTGCCCTTGGCTCATCAGCTGTAATTAAAACTTACAGATAACTTGAACCTGACACCTAAGAGATGTTAGTATTTCTAGCAACAAATAACGTATTAAAGCGCCCATCTGTAAATAAAATATAAAATTGTCTCCAATAATAATGTTCTAAGAGATAAAACAATAACAAAAATTACCATATACGCTATACTTATGTAATTATTATGGTGGCGACCTAAAATAAAACAGGTACTACATATACATACATATGTGTATGTACCATCGAGGGCTTAAGTAATGAATCAGAATTCAAGCGACATGGCCTTCCGCAAGTATTCGCCATATTTGACTACTCGTACTGGGCGGCTGTAATTAGAATTAGAGACGGATACATACCAGGTTAATTTCAGGTAGAAAGATTGGCAAGAAATGTAAAGCGATATATTATAATTTTATTTACAGTAGTTTCATTAACTCTTTATATTAAGAAGTAAGGCTGACTAGAATTCTTAACTAGATTTCGTTACCACAAGCTGGTTCTTTGGCAAAAGTAAATATTGTTTGCTATTATATATGGGTAAAACATTTGTGTGTTTTACACATAAATTTTCAATAATATGCTTTTTAATATAATAACACGATTGAATTTATAGAAAAACGAATTGTTTCCGATGCTTTATTAATAAACGACTTAAATGAAATAGCATTTTAAAGAAATTCATGTTTTTTCATATTAAGCAATCGCAAAGTAATGAATTTAATTTTAATTTATTAAAACATAGGTATAATAAATGTATCTGTTTAACCATTATGTGCATAGATAAACACAGTTCAGATATTATTCTACTTTTAGGTCAATTCAAATACTATTAATTCAATTAAAGACCAGTTTATTATAGAACCTTTATAATTTATTAGGTTTTCGTTACAACTTCGTCAGTGGAAGGTATTGACATTTAATTCGTGTCAAATAATTATAATCTATTTTTACTTTTACATACTACTATTTCTATTTTTATAATTGGATATTATATTTACTAACTTGTTGCGCAATGTGTTTTGTGTATATGATTCTACTGAATTTTCAATAATATACTCTACATTACAAATTAATTCGTCTAGAAATATTATCTATTAAAAATTTTGGGCTTAATTTTATATAACTTATAACATAATAAATTACACAACCTCTTAGTTATCTTGTTAAAATTAGAGAGCTTCCAAGTATTTCAGGATTGATTAGTTTGTGATTATAAAATTATAATTAATTTAGTTCAGAAGAGTTAATTATTATGTTTGTGTTTAATACTATTACTCCCGTTAAATTCTTAATCTCTTTAAAATTACAATGAGTGCAGTAATTATTGAAACGATTAAAACTTCTTAAGAAAACTAATGGTAAAAGTGAATATACCTATTTTGTATATCTTTAAGACATATTGTATAGTTTGTGTTGTTTAAATTAAAACATTTAATTTTTGTAATTATTATTTAAACAATATTTTGCACGATAAAATAGTGTCTAATTTATCATAAACTTTTTTTTCTTTTATTAATTTATATACGTTGTACCTAAATTCAGTATCATCATATTTATTTCCAATATATTCACATTTCGCTAGGTTTAAATTCTTTTAACTACCCTTTGGCCTGCGGCTATAGGGTTTACTGCAGTTGCCCAGTTATGTTTACTTCAATAGCAATTCAGAACGGAAAGCCCACAATAGACGCGTTTTATTGCAGTTTGAATCATTACTTACGCCCTCCATAGTACATATATGTATATGGATATATGTACACTCATGTAAAGTAAAGATTGGACACTTCAATACGTTCTTATATGGACATGAGTGTACATACATAATATAGATTTATAGATAATTTCTACATGAAAATATTTATAACAAAGTGAGCTAGATCCGACGGCGGATGTTTATTTCTGGATCTCGTTTATTTTCGGAGCATTCGACATATTTCATGAATAAACTGTTGTACGAATTATTTTGATAGTTGTTATGATATACCCATTTATATACGTAATAGATACCGATAAAATGTGGCTAACCATTATTCACCGTACAAGTATACATAATGAAAAGAGATCAATGTCAACACTGTCATTGACATTGTTTTCATGTTATGTTCTTGTTTTCTAACTTTTGTTCTACGTATACATATTGTTTTAGTTGCTTATTTTTCTAGAACTCATGTCAGTATTTATTTTACATTTTATTATATACAATGTATGTAATGTCTACTAAGAAAGTAAATTATTGATATTGTTTTTTACGGTTATTCGCATGAATTTTGAGAAAGTATTGGTGTGGATTGTTGTACCTGAGGTTTTACTATACTTTTGACATATGTACATACATTAGACATCAGTAGCATCAATTCTATAATTCATCTAACATTTTTTTATTTCAATTTAATAATATGTTTGTTTCAATAATTAAATCTGTAGCTGCTCGAAAGATTCGACTACAGGAGTTACTTTGTAACACTTTTCGGTATTCGTTCGCGTCCACCCGTTTCTGATGTTAAAATTAATGGAATTTAGAATAAGTAATGTTAATCTCATACTAAACAGTGCTAACATTCTTGTTCTGCGATAGTTAAGCGTTTCCTTAAAATTATTTGCATTATCTAGCAAATAAAAAAGTTTTCGGTACTAACTCTTACCTCGAGAACAGTATAACAAAGTTATAAGTATTATCCATAGATGCTTAATTTAGAATGTGTGTCTTCGTAGTTCCTTATGTAGTCTATGGTGTAGCTCGAAAAATGCTCTATTCCAGCATAATGCATATATATAAGTACTTCTAACTAAATTAATGGAATTACTCACCTCGTCCAGATCTATTCCTATTACAAACCATTTCCCTGCACTAAAGTTTTCAGACTAGTCGATATGCGCGTCAGAACAGAAAACTTACCTTTCCCTGAGAAAATTGTCTTGCGAGAAGAAAACTAATTTTAATGATAAAGTAATTGTCTTTCGGTGTTGACTTCTTCCGATATATATATACATATGTTTTGCATGCGTTACATCTCTTAAGCAATAAATTATCGATTAGATGCTTCAACCACTTTTTCTTAATACTGTTTTTTTATATGTAGTTTCATAAAAAACAGGTAGATTACACTCAATTTTATTAAATCTATCATATTTTCTGGTAACAAAAGATAATGTATCCTACAAATTTTTGTGCATGTAAAGTATTAAAAATGGAACCCGGAATGGGTACGTGATCACATGATTATTGCTTGTTCATTGCTTTTCATTTTTATTAATATTTATATCGATAATTACATATCTTTCTCAAACAGGCCAACTAACCAACTTTCGGTGTTATCCTGAAGTGATGTATTGAAATTTATAATTAGTGAGCTTGTTAGCTCTAATTTCGTTTAAATTTTTGTCATACGTCATACGATTTTGCATAAGACACTTCGATAACCATATACTAATGCATTTAATTATATTAATTAAAAATGTTGCCAAATATTGTATTATATCTCTTATATTACAGCATCCCTTTATATCTCTTATATACAGCATCCCTATTCCTCTTTCATAACATTCGATGGTAAACATAAGATATCGGTTGCTACCATGTTTTCAGTCCAAAAATTTCTTTGGGATGGGAATGTAAAGTGTGGACTTTTAAAAATATTTTACAGCCAGCATCGTAAAATCCTTATATCATGCCAATTACAAATACATATCTTGTAAACTAAAATAATACTAAAGCACGCACGGTCCAATAGTTTTTTATTAAAATTATATTGTGAAAATGAATTACGTTACAAACAGGAAATTATAAATTATTTTGTAAATTTTTACATAATGTTTCGAAAATTTATTCAAGAATTTTTAGCATAAATTTAGTATCGTGTCAAATACCTAGGGTTGAAACCACTATACACTATACCGGTATGCCGCCGCGCATTTGTGCTTACATACGTCTTTGCGAAGCATTAATTGTTAAAAACAAATCCCACCTACAAAAACCGGCGATATTACCCTCTCTTCAAATAAATTTCAAATGTAATTTGCTTCACTCTGACGTCATGCGCGGCTTTGACGATATTTGATTTTGAAGTAAGCATACCAGCATAAGTGTATCCTGGTTTAAACATAAAGTTCTCAGATACTGTAATCTCAATAATAATGAAAGCGTTCATAATTCAAGTGTTCATTTTATAACAACACTGTTCTGTTGGCCTTTGAGTAATCTATAAATACACTCTAAGAAATTGTTCTTGGCGTCTTTATACATACAAAACAAAAATAAAAAACAAAATATACAAAAACTTTAGAGTTAATTAACAAGATTACAACTTCGATAAATACTAATTCGTATTCTAATCTAAACATTGTTGTAATTTCAATTCAGAAAGTTCTACTTGCGACCGTGATAGATTCAAATCCAGTGCCAAGCTATTTAATTTCAACTGCACATTTAAATATGGCTCGCGTAATGTTGATAATGACTCTTCCCGGGTAGTGTTTATTGGTGTGATTGTGCACCGATATAATGTCTACAGACCGCAAGTGTAGTTCGGTAGCAGTGGCGTAACTACATCGGCCTTACTGAAATAAAAATGGGCGCTATTTAGAAAAACTTTATATGTACTAGCATTTACCAAAACGCATGTGCAGCATAGCGTACGTTTTGCTGTAGTTTCTTTCAGATTCGTACGTTGTGGTGTATATACCACCGTTTTTTAAATTTTTGAAAGACTGACTTTGTTCTAATCACATGGTAAACGTTTTCAATGAATGTAATTTATTTAGTGTCAACCAAAATGGTTTTTTGAAGGATAAATGTGTTAATACTGCTACTTTTGAGTATGTAAATGCTAGTTATAATGGACTTGAACACGGATGGTTATCCCTGGGTATTTATTTGGACTTTTCCAAAGCGTACGACTTCATAAATCATGAAATGCTACTAATAAAGTTGGAAAAATATGATGTTCGTGGGACATCCCTGCATTGGTTGAAGTCTTATCTATCTAACAGAAAGCGATTCGTTAACATAAATACTAATGGAATTGATAAAAAGTCTGACGTAAGAACTCTCTCACGTGGTATTCGTCAGGGTAGTGTGATGGGACTCTTACTGTTTAATATATTTATGATTGATTTTTGTGAACTATTTAATAACACACCACACACTCATGTGAACTATGCCGATGATAACTTCGTCCCAATATTGGCCAAAGACTATTCTAGTATCTTGTGTAATCAACAGAAATAGAATATGCAGAAAACTAATTTTATATTGTTTAGGACTGTTAGGCAAGATATTCCTCCTACCGTACTTGTTGATAACGATTTTGTACAGCTAAATATCTCAGTAAAGTTTCTAGGCTTGGTTATCGATAACACATTAAATTTTGACGGTCATGTTTCTTTCTTATCCAAACAACTTAATGGTATATGCTATTGGTTGAAGATTCTAAAACAGTACCTGGATGTGCACACGTTAAGGGTTTTTGTTATACAAAAGCACTCTATGCGCATAATATTTAACATCCCGCTTAGGGAATCGTGTAGAGGTAAATTTAGGATGAATAGGATGTTAACCTGTGCAGGAATATACATTTATGAATGTCTAATTTTCAACTTTAAACATAAAGGTAAATTTGTTGAATATCTTCCTAATCATACACATAACACCAGGAATAAATTATATAATTATCCCAAACATAAACTCAGTATGCTAGAGAAAGGACCTTCTTATGCTAGTATAATCAGGGTTTCCGGGTGTTGACCGTGTCATGGTTAGTAAAATATATACAGTACAAAATAAAAATAAAATGCACAAGATATACAATAAACTCGACGTTTCGCCACTAATGTAAGTGGCTTCTTCAGGAGCAAAAGGGGTTAACTGGGTGGGTACCAGAAGGTCACGGTAACTCGACGTGTCAACCATGCTAGAGGCGAAAACCTTCTGGTAGGTAAGGGGCGTCAGAAGGTCACGGTAACTCGACGTGTCAACCACGCTAGAGGCGAAAACCTCTAACCCCTCTCCTTGAGACGACCTTAGGTTCTTTGAGCTTGGAGGAAAGCTCAAAGAACCTCAGATCCTCAGATGGCCTCATGGCAAAGACACCCTTCCAACCTTCTTGGATTTTCTTAACAGTCAACACTCTGACATCAAATTCACGATGGAGATTGAAACAAACGGTTCCCTACCCTTTTTGGATGTATCCCTCATTATAGAGACTCGGGCCGTGGAAGCCTCCGATATCATTTTTCTTATGCTAGTATTAAGCTTTTTAATAGATTACCTAAAAATATTAGAGCCATTAATAACTATAAGATATTTGCTAGAGAGGTTTTTAATTAATTAGAATTGAACCTTATACAATAAGTGAGTTCTTTAATTATTTTTAATTACCTTAATTTTTACTCTTGAATTTTCTATTGTTTTGGTCATTTGTATTTTCTGTTCTTTTGTTGCTATGACCAATCTTCGTTTATATTACTTTCGGTGGTAGAATAAGCTAGCTAATATAGTGTGTAGTGTTTTCTTATTTGTTAGACTTGTTTCAACCCACTTAACCCACATAATTTGCTCTGCTTATATGCAGAGAAGGATCGTGTTCAACGTATAATGATGTAAAAATCGCGTAGTTCAAGCGGTCTTTTAATTTTGACAACGAATTTTTCACAACACTAGTGTTAAAAAATTGCTTTAATAGCCGAAAATCTACATTTTTACTGAGTACAGTATAAAACTTTTCTCTGACAGAAACACTTTTTCGTTTTTCGTTATCTATATTGGTAACGAAATAAAACTAAAACTAAAACTGATTGTTTACTATTCGTACACTATCATTTTCTGGAGATCTTTTGCAATTAGACTAATTAGACAAAAATGTTGTCAACAAAACTTCAACTACCGAATTATTTAACTTTATTTTCAACTTCCGGAGACATTTCATTGTACCGGTCGTTGATACCTACTTTCTTTTTTTAAACGAAATAGCATTGATTGCCTACTGTAAGGGATGTCACACATTCTTTAAAGGCAATTTGCTCTTACGTTCTCTATTCGCGTTTTTTTCCTATGCCAGGTTCTCGTTCTAGTGAATACGTTATATTCCACTTACGCCATAATTTACAAATGCATGATCGACTCATTTGCATTTGTTTGGCATCTAATAAAGTGGCACGCTGTTTTTCAAGGGCGGTTAGCATTCTGGAAAATTTTCGACTAACAAAAGTTGCTTCCGAAAAATTGGATACCTATGCATGTCAAACACTTATTGTTCTCACTTCAAATATGCAATGTTTTAAATTGATTACTATTGAAAATATAAAAGAGTGCGGTGTTGAGATACGTATACAATCGCAGACAAGAGTTATTTGAATTTTAGTCAGTATTAGGTATGTTGTAAAACAACTCAGTAAAACCCTAACCATTTAGAAAGTATTATAAAGGAAAAAGTAATGCTATGCAAAATTTTAATTAAAACGTTTTATTAATATAACTATGAAAGCACATTTAATTATGAAAGAACATGTGTCATTTGTTCGTAACTGTATAAATTTTTATTAAGCGAGGTTTCAAAGAGCTTAACGTGAGCGTACTGTTTGGATACGAAGCGGTGAATTTATTCTCACATAATAATATCACCCTAAATATATTTCATAAGTTTTATATAAACACCAAAGCTACGTTTAAGACATCCGATGACCTGACGACTGCACCCGATGTTCTAACTGTGCAGCGTACTGCGAGGTACATGACATTTTGGCTGACGGGCACTGTACAATTCAACCTGAAAATATATAACTAATATTGCGATTCAGATTGTTAATCTTTTTGTGGTAGAAGCTGTACATACATGCGAACCTCAACTTGGCAACATAATATGTTCTATAAAAATTGTTCGGAAGTTAAATGTTCGTAGGTTGAATTCGTAATGTGCACACGAACTCTTATATTATACGAGTGTTCGTAAAACTTTGTGAAGATTTGTTACTGCTTAGTGGACCAAGGGGCACTAACATCTAACATCGATTTTATGCGCACAGACACTGACGTACATAGGTATGTACAGGGTGGCCAGCTAAGAATGCAAAGTGCTGTGTCTCGTAAACTATTCGTCCGAGAGGCTTACAGAAAAATATATTACTAAAGGGAACAAAAGAAGACCGCGGACAATATTGTCACATTTCCAAGATGGTCGCCAGGGAGCGCAACCGTCATTTTAAATTTTTAAAGTGATTTTTCACAGAAATTCACCTAGTAAATGTTACCAAAAATATGTGCCTTTTAAAGTTAAGATTTACTCGAGTAATTTTTGTTTAACACTTTTTGACGTATCTATTAAAATAAAGTGGTAGGAGGGTAATTTGATGTTTTTTTAAATAAACAGCTGTAATTCCTAAACGACTTAACGGATTTTAACAAACTTGGTCTCGTTGGAAAAAGCATTTATTGTTCCATCAAACGCATCTTACCTATAATATGTCTAATTCTTGGTGATGCCGCTAGAGCGCGCTTTTCGATATAATAACAAGAAAGTGCAAAATTCTCTAAAAATTAAATGCAATAATATGACTTTTTCCATAAAAATATAGTGAAATTATACCTAAATAGGTTAGTGAAAGCGATATCTCGATATCTTATTCGTAGCTTGAAATATCGATGAAAGAAAATTTAAGTAGTTATCATATAATTCAAAAAGAACGCCATACCCGTATCTGTTGTTGCTTATTTGTCTTTTTTCAAGATTCAATGATAACATTTTATAATTTAATCTATTTTAAATAATAAAAGTAGTTTCAGTTCAAAAAAAATTGAAAAAATATGCAGGAGGATAATAAGAAAAAAGGATCTTTGAAATAAAACTAAGGCGTCCTTCAATGTTCGAACTGTCTGGCATCACACACTGCATCAATGCAGTGTTGGAGTCGCTCATGCATGGACATTGCAGCCGCTTCAAATTCTGCTCTTAAGAGATTACGAATGGCCTCTTGTTCAAACCACAAAATCAAAGCTATTGGAGCCACCCTATATTGTGTGGTATCCTGGGCGGAACTATTATCGGCCCTATTTCGGCCTATATCCCATATTTCTTAATTTTCTGGTACACCAATTGCCTATTTTATTGAGAGATGAGCCCTTGCAGTTACGGCAAAATATGTTTTTGCAAGCTAATAAGTAATTTCTAAGTTCCTGTTAAAACAGGAAATTACTAAACATGCATTTGCAAGAGCAAGAGAATATGTTCGTTAGTTAAATAAGCCCGTATCAATTTTGGTTGTTACTTCGAACCTTCATAAGTTACGGTATTCGCACCTTGAGGTTCGCTGTACAAAGAAGTATACGCTCTGATCTATTTCCGAAATTCGTACAAAGTTTATATAGTAGAAAATTATCCAGACATATAAATTATAGTTGTTAATTTTACACTTTAAAAAATTTGTGGTTGAAAAGTGGTCTAAACGTACCTACTAGCAATCTCGATCTTTCACTTCTACCATTAATAATTCTAATCATAATTTCCAGAACTGCTTGATTGTACACTACCCACACTCTGCTATTTTTACCACAACGGCAACGGCAGTAATTTAAACCCAAGGTACTAAAATATGCACGCTTCTTTCTACAGTTTTGTTGATTGAGGTTACATCTAGACACCACCTGACAATGGTAGGTGGATAATTTCGTTATCTTTGACATACAGATGCCGCAGTAGGCAGAATCACATTAAATATTATTGCATATTTCATCTTGACGTTTTGTAGATATGTACTCTTATTTATATCCATCTGAAATAGATATTTGGATATACAGGCTTTTCAATTAATAGCGAAACCCACGTGACCTCTTTTAGATATGCAACCCATTTAACAGTATGGTACCTAATACATATTGTTTTAAATAAAATTCCTCCAGAAATTTGTATTTACATATGTTGACAATTAGAATTTTACAGGTTTGATT
>SMLS01071395.1:0-14009 GCA_004785975.1 Popillia japonica | reverse complement strand
AGTTGACCCTACATACCTCAAAAATTTGTGTGTTCTTAAACCTGCTTCGCTTTGCCTACCTTTACCAACAGGGTTTCTCCAAAAATATTAATCGATGATTTAATTTACCGAAACCGTCTTCACTGTCTTCACAGTTATTTCGGTACAACAGGATATAGCAGAAAATCGGAAGTTAGTATTGGGCATCCAAAGTTTATACTCGCGCTTAAACAACAGTATTCAAACTAGCAACTATGCTGCTGTATAAAATTACATCCTAATATTACATTTAAAACGTTTGCAACATACGCTATTTGTAGCTACAGGGAAGCCAAATACTGGCCCATTTTAACCTTCGCTTTTATAGTATCTACCGATATTTTAAATATTCAGTTGTTAATAACTTTAAACTCAGTTATCAAAAAGTGCCAAATTTTTAGGCAATAAAAAATTGAGAAAAATTATGGTAAGACTTCAGAAGTTTTTTTATTTATTGTGTGTTTGTATTTACGGGTTTATAAATATATACCGTGGTAGGTACATTAAATTTCATGTAAACTTGTTACTTAGCTAGTTTATTTTTCACGTAGGCTCTATTTTCCAAATTTGAGCCCTTATAGCAATTCTGGCACTTCGTTCGCGTAAATGAGTTTTTAAATTTGAGTTGATCATTTCAAATATATCCCTTATTGGAGCTGCTTTATCTACCGACTGTCGAGCAACTCTTGTCATATGACTATCGAACGGAACAAAACGTAAAAGTTGTTGGAAACGATTGATAAACATTGTCGCACGATAAAGGGGAAAAGCATTTTACTTCCAAAGCTCACTGAACTTTTCCTTTGACGATTTTTGAGTGCCCATCACAAGCAAAAGTCAGGGTTATCAGGGTTGTTAGCTTTCCATTGCTGGTAGGTCTTCAACTTTTTGTTAGAAAATTGCAAATTTGGTCTTTTACCGGTGAGCTCATAAGGCAAAAAAAATGTATCCAGTGGAGACAAGTTTTTTGTAATTTGTTGAGGCCCCATCACAGATGAGCCACGAATAATATTATGAGCTCGTTGACGAGTAAAAGTATTAGTGCTCTTATATATACATACATACATATATTCGTTCCATCTTTGCTACTAAAATAGTCATTGCTGTTTCTTCACTATCAGAGGCAATTTCTCTATTGACTTCTACATTGTAATTTTCCTCTGTATTTTCAGCATCTGAATCAAAATTTTCATTAGGAGGTAAATAATTGGTAAGCTCTTCCTCCGGGTAAGCTTCAGAATCACGATCCTCATTAACAAAATTATTGACCCATATCTTTTCTCAAAATCTGGATAGAATTGGGTCCACTCTTAACAGTGCACAAAAAAATCGGGCGTTCCAACCGATTTCGTTTTAGTGCATATTGTGTTAACAAGACTTATGGCACTCCCTATAAGTAGTCTATTTATGGTATGGAGAGTTTGAAGATGTCGATACTTAACCGAGATCCTGTGTGATTTCAAGGACTGTGGGATTGCCTAATACAGGTAAATTCCAGTAGCTCTAACAGGAGATTCTCTGAACGGTCGGCCGTTATTAACATGTGCTTGCGATTAGATCAGTCCTAGACACGAATTTATTACTGTTTTGTAAACACTTTGTAGAAAGGATGTTATTTAAGTTAGTTTATAAAATTTTTACTCGTCCGATATTCGGTTGATAATTTCGGCCCACCTTTCGTCGAAACACCTGTCTGCAATTAATTTAAAAGTGCGTTGCGGCAATTACCTGTATACGGTCCTGCAATTCATTAATATTATTATTATTTTTTTGTTATTTCTCATGCTAAAGACCAAGAGTAAATATGTAGTTGTTTCTTTTTATACTAAAGGCTGCTGTTTTACAACCAATAACAAATCTACAGGAGTGTTTTTAACTTTCGGTAAGAGAAACTCTTCCCATATGAGATGTATACCTGTTCACGGAAAATGCAATAGTTTATTATTGGAAAATTAACAAACTAGGTGCTGAACGATAACTAATCGGGTAGTTGAAACGAAATTCTTGTTAGAATATCTAGTTGGTTGTCAGCAGGTGGATGTAATTTACATAGATTTTTCAGTGTTTGGTCATTTAAATTTTCCGAGATGTTTAATGACACTGAAAGGCAATACGTTAGTTTCAAAACAGTACCTTTACAAATGATATATGTACCTTCTTTGTTCAACTTTGGTAGACCGTTTTTCGCAGACGAATTAAAATTACTGAACACCTGTAGAATTTGTTAAATCCGTTTTGTTTATTGAGCTTGGAGAGTGACTTAAATCGAATTAACAATATTACGTGCTAATTGAGTGCTGGTCGACAGTAGTGTTACTACAACTGTATTGGAAACAACATTCCTTCATCTTTAAATTATTGGACTTCATCGTTTGCTATACGAAACCATTGTCGAGCATTCGACCACACAATTTTTTTAGACAAGTACTCCGATAATAGCTTTCTCTTCATACGAGAAAATAGCATTACTGATGCAGTTTTTCTTACAAATTATGCGAATAGTTTTGCAGTAACTATTTATACACACAGCAGTCTTAAGCGCATGAAATCTAAACATAAATGCAGCTGTAAGCAAACATTTACTGTCGGTAGACTAGATCTTCGGCAACACCATCTTCTACGAACTCTGAACGAATTCATGAATGAGAAGCAGTTAAAGCTCGAAATACAGGTATATATGTGTGCAGCTAATGACATTACTGCATACTTTTCTATCCTCGTTCATGGAATTCTTTATTCGCTACACCTAACCGTACATGCGTTCATAAAACGTATGCAGTAGATACTTTCTTTATCCTAATGTTTATTATAGTCGGCTATAAAGACGGTCGAAATAGCTTGCGCAGCAAGCGAGCTGACTCTGCAGACCCATTCTGTGCTCGACGAGACACTCGAATAAAAGATAATGACGTCCTGTGCGGATGCTACTTACCGCCGCTACATGGAAATGAATCAATTAATTAAACGCTATTATAGAACATAGCATGTCAATGATTAATTAATGGGGGATTTTCTAATACATGTTGGTGGACGTGCCGGGAATGTTAGGGATTTTTTTTACTTATTTGTACTTACAGAATGATTATCACATAACCAATTATAATTAATTACAGAAACTTGTAACTTTGTAAAGGTGAGGTATACCAGACTTATTGCAATCATCGCAGTATTATTACTATCCCAAGAAGAAAAGAAACTTTGCGATCTATACTTAGAAATGGTGTGGCTTTATCACTAGATATACAGGGTGTGTCACTTAAAACGCCGAGGTCATATACCTCGAAAATGTATAAAGATATTTGGATCTTGTCAGAAACAGTTGCTAAACAATGTAGTGAATCAGTACAATCAGAAGTAAATCAGTTTGCTATCATTATTGTGTTTTATGACATGATAATAAAAATACCGCTCCAACCAGGAATCATCAAGTGGTGAACAAAAAAATAGGTGTGAACTAATTTTTAGTACATATCACTACTTAGTTACATATCACTATGTAATACAGATAACATTTATTGGTATCCCCGATAAATATGTTCAATGCACGTTACTATGTTATAATAAATAGAAGAAAATTGCTTGACCTATCTCAGCGAAAAGCCCATATCTCGTACTCAGTTGCAGTGCAGCTGGTCAAAAAAATAGGTGTGTCATTTTGACAACGAAAAAGTACTATAATTAATTATCATTTATATTTTGCAACGGAACATCAACGAGGTAATAACAATTTTAATCTTATTTATACAGAAATAAAAAAAAAACATAATTAATATTCCCAGATCAAATGGGCGGAAAACCACATTGTAGCCAAAATAAAAGAAATTTAATAAGACAATTGTGGAGAGAAGGAACGACATACAGAAAAAAATTCAAAACTTATAAAGCTTTCAGAGAATAGGATTACGAATGCATTAAATCCGCAAAAAAAAATACTAAAAATAGGGACAGGCCTAGAAAACCTACTCGAAAAACAGATCACTATAGCGTTAGATTAGCGAAACGGGACCCATTTCTAACCTCAGTAAGTATTTTAAACGAGATTAGTACGAACATGGGTTCACGTACAATAAGACAAAGATTGCAGAAGGATAATTTAAATGAAAAATCTGCCAGGAAAGTGCCTTGTTTAAGCAAAAAAAAATATCATAGAACGAATCGAGTTTTCGAAGACATAAAGAATATGGTGCAGAGAAATGGAGACACATACTTTAGAGTCACGAAGTTATATATGTTTCGGTCTGATAGCAGAGGTTACGTTCGTCGACCATCGAATACAGAATTTGCATCTAGGTGCACGAAGAAAACATCGGAACATGGAGTAGGCAGTATAAAGATGCGGGCATGTTTTTCTTGGTATGGTGTAGGTACGATACATCTAATTGAAGAAATTTTGACTAAGAGATGATTTATCGAGACATCTTGAGCTAGGTCGTGTATCGTCGTCGTGTATAATTTGGAAATTCTAGCAAGACAGTGATCATAAACATACTTCCAAGCATGTTAGGGAATGGTCTGAGCGAAACAAGGTGAACGTTTTAAGTTGGCCAGCACAGTCGCCCGACTTAAATCCTAGTGAAAACCTCTGGAAGTATGTGAAGGACTCATTGGCGGGAAAAAAAATTAAAAATAAAACAGAATTGTAGGAAGTTGTCAAGAAATGCTAGTATTCTATTCCAGCAGAAAAATCTGTGCATTTAGTAGACTCAATGCTTAGACAATGCGTAGCAGTCCTCAAGAATAAAGGTTGTTACCCAATATTAAAAATTTCGTACATATAGTTTTGTGTAATACAGGAATATTCCATTTTGTAAAAAATATTCACACCTATTATTATGTCCAAGCCAAAATTACCTTAATGTCCTTTTTTGACACAGCATAATAAATTGTTTAGCTTTCACGCAATAAATTGTTTTATTTAAATTATATGAAGCTATTCAAATGCATAAAACATAAATATTTAATGTCTCCCCAACATACATATATATAAACAAAATTCTGCATTATTCTGGATATACCTATTTTTTTGTCCACTATTGTATGTACATGCACTACTAGTTCTCACTAATAGTTCTCATATAAATATCATACAAATTTGGCATAAGTAAACGTCTACCTATTTAAAATTAAAATTGATTAATAGGATAATTGCGGAAATTACTTTAGCTACTAGACTCCAATACTCCTAAATATCTGTAGTCTACATCACCAATATGGTACACGAGTGGTAAGCGTTAGACCTGATTACATTAATTTTTTGTATATAAACAACAAACTCGTGAATAATTTATTTTTCCTTTAGATTTTGACCGTTTTGGCTGAATAATGCCCGGTTTCTGAAACGTGAAGCAGCAGTTATCTGCTCAGCATCTGACGATTCAACAAAGACAGTCGTTAAATTGCCAGATACCAAACAGATACCTGCTGTTTGACGTTTGAGAAACCGGGCATAAGTGTATCAATAATAAATATCTATGTATGTATATATGTACATATAAGAAATGATAAATGCTATATCGTGTTCTGATATACGCTACAAAAGCGATCCCATTTTTCTACGATATCACGTAATATTGTTATGTATGATCAGTACCGTATATTCCAACTTGGCATGAAATGACCGATAATAGCACCACGCTCATAGAATCGCATAAAAAGTGTACCTAACCTTATACAGAATCCGGTAAGTGCCTATTTGCACTTGATCTGAAAAAAATGGTCGGCGGATAATTAATTGTCTAGTACCTACTTGTGCTTTGTTTTGCCGTTTAGTTGTTTTTTTTTATCATACTCGGAATAAAATGTTCCATATTTGAACACAAACTTAGATTTGTAGTGAATTTACAACGAAAATCCTCTCTTGCAACAACTCCAAGAAAAATACGTTTGCACAGCAGTCAACACTATAAATTAGTACCACAGACGTACTTATATAGCTAAAGAAAGGACAGGTTAAAATGCCTCTAATGAACGGTATATTAATTAAAAGGGTTGCGCCTAAAAAAAGGAATTACTACAGAACTGTACAAAAATGAAATTGTTATCATGAATTATCATATTTGCCAAGTATATACACCGATATATTATAACAATGCGTTTTTACTTAACCATAAATTTATAAGACAAATTGTAAGCAAGTTTGCGTAAAGAAGGTGTTCATTCCAAACAATTATGATTAGGGATTTAGAACACAGAAATACATCGACGCAGAAAGCAGTCTGTCTAAGAATACTCCAAAATCTCTGTCTGAATTTTACAAAACTTCGCCTTCATTAACACCTATCTCATACGAAAATTCCATAGATAATGTTTGTTTTAGCAGCTATTTCATCAATTAAGTTCACACGAGGAATTTATTATTACTAATAAAATTGAGCACAGAACATGGTTTTAGTCAGGGAAATGTCTTGCCACCAATAAAGAAACCTCTTTGATGCCAATACATTTATATTATAAAAGAAAATAATCCATGGCGATTTTACTGGTGGTCCACAGTCAAATTTCAAAATTGCAAAAAATAAATAAGTTGAAGAAAACGTTAATTGATAAGTCAATCGCCATAAATACTATAATTTCATTTATGGTGTTATATTTCATAAACAATTCTGCAAAATATTAGATTTTGTAATTAAACGTTGGCTACTTTATTTCGTGAAAAGGTTTTTATTTAATTTTCTCGCTGTTAGATGACACTTATAAAACTACTAAAAGTAGCCTACATTGCTAGATTTTCTTTATTGTCAACAACAGTTTTTGTGGCTAATTTACTTATACGTTTGCTAGTGTAATAAAGCTGTTAAACGTTAGCTCCTTTGAGACGACTCAACTTATATAGCACAAATTCTACTACAGCAAAAATTATGCTTGCATCAATAAGTAATAAAGGCTTGTTGTCAAAAGGTGTTCCAAATTCGTCCGCTAAACAGTATAATAATAAGATACAATGGAATGTATAGAAAACTAAATATGGAAGAGTAATGTTAGTCAAACAGACCGATTATATGGTGCAAAACACAAGCATAAACATCAATCTCAAGAGCCCATTTCGTAGAATTTTTGAAAAATGAATTGCCCATACATAAACTGAACTAGGAAATATATACAGGGGTTAGCATGCAGCAAAACCAAATCCACGATCGGAGGTATAAAAGATCTGAGGGATCATCATCATTGGGACAACAATCTAGCTGCATTGCTAACCAAAGAAATGAAGGGAACATCAGTGGACGACCACCAAATAATAAAATTTATTAAATACACGACCACTGAACAAAGAAATATCACTGCTAACGAATAGCTGCGTCAAGTTTAGAGTCGTAAAGGATGCCTTCACTAACAATGATACAAAAAAACCGTAGATACTTACGCAACTTTAACAGCTAGTTACCTATTTACAACTCTAATTTTCAACATAGCTTTCATCAACATACAATTACAGCATATAATAGTGAACTTGCTTTTTGCTGATTTTGATTTCTAATATTTTTAGGAAAAATAAATCATTTTTCAAAGCGAGTAAGGGTTACTAGACCAACTGCGTAAGAGCCAGGAGCCGGAGGAAGGCGACATTTGCACAGGACTGACAAGTAGGAAAGGTAGCTGTTGTAGGGAACAAATTTCATTGTGAGAGTTGCTCATTGAAATAAATATTTCGGAAATTCATACCACTCTAAAAAGTCCTATCCTGAAAATCTTGGATGCATCATATCTTTGATCATGTTAAAGGCCTGAATAATAAATAGCAAGAAACTGCTTAAACATTCTTTCGGTATGGAGAACCATTCTAAAATTGGAATAATTGACTTTCTTGGTTGTGATCAAAATACAGCCATGCATTGAAGATTGATTATTGATAAAAGATGGTTGACTCTTAAAGCAAAGAAGATTTTGTTGACTTAAGTACCATAAGCTAAGTAAATTTTTCTGCAGCTGCCGTTCTGCTAAACGTGCCAAACAACTTTTTCTAATCTTACATTAACTACCGACACACTCACACCTTCTGTACGAATCTCACGGAGTTAGCGCTTTGCTTCCACTTGTCACTGACTAGAATTAGATTTTCTGTCCCTATCAGGTATGAACCGGTTTATCTAAACAGCTTAAGTTCGTACTGTTTATACGATTGCAAAAACTGCAATTTCACCATAATAAATACATAATAAGTACTAGACATAACATTAATTCAAACAATCAAAAGACAATTTAAGGCAATTGGGAGATTAAGAAGCAAAGAACACTTAATCTTACCAATAGTATTAGACTAACGCTTCTGTACAAGTAACTTATTAGATTATATATACAACAGTATTGTATATGCACTGCATAAATTAATACATATGTATCTAGAAGAAACCAAACGGGTATATTCCTATTTAGTTCAAGCGCCATAATAATTCCCTAACTTGCTTCTATGTTTCATTTTCGCTTTAGATATTACGAGTATTGCAGCGCCCAGTAGATTGCTTCTACTTCTTATGACATCTACATCGTCAATACATGATGTTACATCTGTTATTGTTGTTAAAATCGATAGACCTCGGGCATTTTTTCCACGGTAATATTAACTATTGTTCCTGGCAACTCAGCTTGCTTCCAACCTTCTTTGTTGATCTGAAGTTTATTAAATATCTTTCTTTGTTACGCAATGCCTCTCCAAAAGATATCATTCTTATTTTCTTTATATATGACAACGCCTCTGCTATTGAAGTCACTTTAACTTTGTTTCTGCTTTCGGAAAGATTCCATATTATGATCCGCCTACTTGAAAAATATATAAATACATATTAGAGTATTTAACACCGTTGTTCGCAAACTAAGACAATTAGAGTTGTTGTGTTTCAAACATTCAAAACCAAAAATAAACCACATAAGATTATCTACAACTAATTGCAGCTTTCTAAAAAACTAGCAAGGGGATTGATTGAGAGGTATTTATAATTAACTTCCCTTCCTGCTATATCCGTATACCTCACGACCTTTAATGCTGTACAACTGATTGTCGTTATTAGTTTATTTATTTCCATTCTAGGTCGGTTACTTCCAATACGTTTATCCTTTTTCAACTAGTGCGAAAACTCGTGATACTTGCGTGGAAGACACGAAATTAATTAGTTGGGGATTGGAAACCTTTATCGTATCAATCATGTGGCTGAACCAAATTAATTCTCACCAATCACTGAAGTGTCCTATTTGTATAGTTAAACCCCTCATCTAATGTTTTTTACAAGGAACTGAACATGAATCAATATACAATGGTAATGGAAAAATGTTATTGACTATATATGTAAGTAATCACATTCAGTGGACATGACTTATTCAAAATTAATAGCTAGGATGTTTTAAGCGGTTATATGCTATATACTATGTCCACATGTATTATATAACAGTAACAGTCATCGTCAAGGTATTACATATCAAGACACGCGAATAATATAATGACCTTTCAATCTACGCTCTCATGTGCTAGAATCTACCATTTTTATAACCAAACAATGTCTATCATCGGCAACATGTATTCTTGAGATGTAAAAAACATTTTTTGAGCTACATATACTAAAACGCAATTACTTATTCATTATATAAAAGAAACTATTACCAGGGTTCATTAATCTGTACTTTTTGCATTTATGTCAAGCTGATCATGTTAAAATTTATAAGTTACAATATTTAATTTATAAGGCATCCAAAATAGAACGAGACTCGTATATACATACATATGTACTCATCGTGAATAATTGAAACATGGTTGACCTATAATATCTAATACAATCTTTAGAATTCATCAAGAATTCTGTACGAGATCTAGAGAGATCGTTCGGTTGTAGAATTAGGACAACTTTGTAGTTTTTAAATTTTCCTTTTTGTAACAAATTCGGGTATGAAATCATGTTTCTTTAGAGCAACCAAAACCATGCCTAAATTACGTTGTACTTACATATGTATACGCAAAACCAACAACATTAAAATGTGTGTGTTACGCCTGATCTCTTAAGAAAAAGGACGTTTTAGAAGACTGACATTCATTAAAGCTTAATCTCCTATTCCCTCGGTAGTGACTGATTGTGAGTCTGTGCGTACACGCTTAGCCAAAATTTAAGCGCGCTACGATTTGCTAAATTTGTCGTCATTTCAGGTAAAAAATAAAGATCTCGTTCTTTCAAATTATTTATTTAGATTTGGATTCTACTGAATACAAACTTTGTATATTCGATTGTATTTATGTTGTCCTTCTCCTGAACGTAAGTGATTTTAACGTGTTTTTGGACAATATGTTGTATGTACTTCAATATGTTGTATGTGCTTCAATATAATGTAAACGTTTAATAAGGATGAGGCCTGCAAACTCCGCTAATTATCCTAACAAGGCGATCCTGATTTCTGACGAGAGGTATTGTCTTGTTGGAATTTGAACTTTTAGATTCTAACACATTTATTTACTGTTACTGTTCATGCGGCCAATACCATTGGTAGTTACCTCCTTTATGTTTATCACGAGCCACCATACAATCGAGTTAATATTCAACTCCTCACAGAAATCTCACTAAGTATTCCTAACAAGAAAAAAAGGAACTCCTGTCATTACCTACTTTTCTGAAAATGCACCAAGATAGAATAAAATGGCTGATATGATTTCAAAAAAATGATATCCTAATCTGCCACGAAATTAAAAATTCATACGGTCACAAAAAATTTTACCAGCCCTCTATTCCACGAAGATTTGGCATCAGAAATCTCATTGTAAGTGATAGTTTATTAAGCCACGGTTTATTTCTGGCTTTACATCTTTTCAAGCCTGCATCTGCGACCTCCGATATCTGCCAATACGACAGCGACGAGCACAGAAGGCAATCCCTCAAAGTCTCGTCCATAAGTTTTTTGTCCTGGCACACAACATCAGGAGTCAATTGTTTTTTCCCTATTATTTCATTTTTGTAAAGGCCAGGGCCAGTAATCGCCAAGTTTAGCAGACTGAACTGTTAAGTTTTATGTTTTAAGCTTCTCTGGAGGAAAAGGATGCGAAACTAATAAATCATACACAATCACACATTATGTAGATTAGATTATATTAAGATTGGAGTGGCCTCATGGATCTCTTTCACCGCGACCTTTCCAGGTCGATTGTGATTCATCTTAATCCTAGAAGGCGCCCTCTAACATGCCTTCTTTATGAGGTTTATCGTCTTTGAGAGCGGCTCCTTAATGTAGCTGTGCGCTGTGGGGTTTTCTAGACCCAGTACTGGAAACCTTATCCTCGCAATAAAACAGCGCATGAAATGGGGTTTCTATCTTTGCAGAATCGACAAATACCATCTTCTGCCACGCATATTTATGCACCATCCTGTTTAATCTACAACGACCGGTGAGCAGACCAACTATCATTTTGATAGTCTTCCTCTCTTTACCTAGCAGGTCTCTAGTAAATTCAGATATCTGTTTTTTTAGGAAATCTTTTGCCAGTCTTGATCCTCGCCACCATTCTTTGTAGTTGTTATGTATCCTTCCTTTGATAAACTTTGTGACTTGGTGGTGCCGAAGAGCACTAACGAATGACCTTGATGAACCTTGTCTGCCCAGATCGTCTGCTGCCTCATTTTCCTTTACTTATGGCAGAGAGCGCATGCCAAAGTTAGTTTCTCAACTAATGCTGTGTGTTGCTTGGCTGTTCGAGAAAATGGCGACACTGTTACCTGGCAAGGTCCATATTTCTACTTCTCTAACGCAGAAATGCATTGTTGCTACCTCAGCTTGAGCGATTATCGTATCCTTGCTGAAGCTTATCAAAAAAGGCTTTCTTCCATATATACCAACTCCTACGCCGTATCCCGTGTTGATGGCGTCTGTTTAACAATTCGAGCCCGCTCTTACTGAAGGGCCTTTTTCCCAATCCTCCTTTTTGTAGGATGGCATTACTTGTCAGAATTATACAGACCCTATAAGTAAGAAATGAAATTTGGCAAAATATTTTAGTATTTTTCAGAAAATCTCGTCTTCTGGGTTTAATAAATTTATCCATAACTACTGTTATTGTAATTTTTTTAAATACTTTACAAATTACTTCTTTTTATCTTTATGAAAACAATATTTGCTAAATTAATAAACAATAGTAACTCTAAAGAATAATTTCGTGGCAGCGACATCTGTTTTAAGTAGAACTCGTTAATTATTATACGCCGAAATAAGCGGCCGCTAATAATTTTCAGGAAGAAACCGCAATCTTAGTAAATATGAAACCCAATAAATTTCAGAATTTATTTTCCATAATTTTTCCATTATTACAATAACTTCGCATATGTAGCACCACATAACATGGCAAGATCTCGATATATTAGGTATATACTGTAGCTGGAACACGGACTATTCACAAACACGACATGAGTATCTCACATATTTACCCATTCAAAAACATTCTATCCGTCCGTGAAATCACATTATATGGAGCTAAATGTATTTGTTTACGACAGAAATGCGTGATATAGTAACAGAAATGTCAATACTGGTAAATATATGTATCTGTATACAATTAGTTTACAGACTGTCAACTAAAAACGAGGTATGCGTATAATATAGCCACAATAGGGTGATCGACGTGGGGGAGAAAAATCCGTATTTTTTGTACCGAAACTGAAATGGGATTAACATTAAATCTCCTACAGTATACATTATGTCGGATCGAATCAACATAAAAATAATTTGTGAATTATGTACGGAAAACGGCACTAGCATGTAAAAACGTTTCAATATTGATATAGAACGGTTTTCGTGCTCGTTTGAATAACGAAGAGATTTTAGTAAATCCAATATTATCTACAATTTTATACATGAAATGAATTACGTAAATAAATAATTATATTGCGTAAGAAGTTGCTGTCACTTTATGTGATTTATTTTAAAATAATTTTTGTTAAGTCTGAGTCAATCAATTCACTCTCTATCATTTAGGAAATCCAACTTTTTTCGTAGTCCATGCTGCAGGCTTTTCGGAGAATAGCGAATGGAGGACTAATTTCTAGCAGAGACAAATATTAGGATATTTATGTAAAAGCTTTGCAACCAATCCAAACCTAACTTTAATCTGCGGACAAAAGACACACTTGAAAATTAAATACTCTACATGCATAAAAGACTCCAGGAAATTATTTAATTTACACAAGATTCTGATACCTTAATACAGTTCCAAACCAGTCGTTGTTAATTGTTCATTTAGTTCCTGAGTTATTAAACGGAACAAGTGCCGTTACTAAGTTAAATTATAACTTGAGTGGATCTGTACAAACACAAACTTTATAAAAATATCTATGGAGATACAAGATATACAGAGATTTAAATCATATTCAAACCTACTAGTCTATTCTGACTGAAGCAACTAATAGCACGATCAGTTCCTTAATAATTTTCCAAAAAGACGGCAGAAGCCGGTCGTAATATATCTTGTAAGAAATCGTTATTTTTCAACCACGATAGTGACAGTCGTATTTTGTTGTATCTTGATAACGTCATCCATAACGACACATTATAACTGGTATTTTAATCAAAAATAACGACGTCCATTTCGCGTATCGCTTTATCAGAAATATCCCATTAAAACAAACTCTGAAGCACCGCAATTTCGTATTTAAAGAAGATAATCGCCCGTCAAATAAAATTCACATTTTATTTGGCAGTCGACCCAGCAGCATCGTGCAATTTTATGTATATCGCGCCTTACTCCGTCCTTGCTTAACAGTATAGCTTCGGGAATGCTATTCGTATGTTATCTAACTTTACCACTTGTTTACGTATGTATTAAGAAGTCGGATTTCTGTATCCAAGGTTTCTTCCTGGTTTATTTTCGCCGACAAACAGTAGGCTCTCCTGCCTTAACTAAATTCTCAGTTGCTTCAGTCTATTCTGTCCTTATTAAATTATTTACTAATAGAACCGCCCATATTCTAGCAAGTTATTTCAAACAGTGGCGTAGATTATATACTTTCTTATAAATAAATACGTCAATTTCA
>SMLS01071394.1:0-10384 GCA_004785975.1 Popillia japonica | reverse complement strand
ATTGTCCTATTCATTAAACTAGATTAAGCTTTATGTATCGGGGTAATATTTTTAAGTTCCGTATCCTTTAAATACAGTCATCTAGGTTATTGCTAAAATAGCGTCGTTACTTTACCTGTCCACACTATTCGCCATGAGATATCTGCCTCTAGCCGGTACTTGCGGAGGTGAGCCGTAATCGGCTGATTTCTTTGATGATAAGCCAAGTGATCCGTTCTGGAAAACCATTTCAACATTTTACACTAGACGCACAGTTTTATTTCACTGATTTCACTGCACACTTGGCAACGAAGTAACAGGTTTAACGATCTTTATTATAGGCGCATATCCTGGAAAATAAAAATTATAAGTTATTCCAGGTCATGTTAGTTATAGGTATATATAGCTTCTGTTTTCTAGAAATGGTAATGATATATGCTTGAATTTATTTGATACCTACTAATTGTAAAAAGGAAGAATATTATTGACAGCTTTGAAATACTTTATAGTGATCGCAATAGCAATTTATTTTACTGCAGGATCTACTAAAAATGTCATATAAATTATCAAAATGTGTTCACGATTTTCATGAACCGCATCGTATTTTTTCATGTTTTAGTCGTATTGCGCGAATATAAAAACAAACTTATACTCTCAAATATCAAATAAGAAGTTAGTTAGTAGTCTGGCGAAAACGTTAATGTATATTCTACTGGGCTGTCCATTACTAACTCGATCAAATGTCCCAATGTAGAAGAACACTTGTTCCCAGTTCGGTTTGGCCAATATTCCTCACCCACAAGACTTAACACTACTTAATTGTCTTTTATTTTCAAAATACAGCGGAGGTAACGCTGATGAGATTTAGATTATAGAACATGGGACATATAGAGAACTGAAATATCCAAAAACTTCCTGAGATGTGAAAAAAAAATTAAAATGGAGCGTTAAAAAAATTATGTACTTTAGATTTGTTACTATGATGTTTTCAAAACACGGTATAATAAGTTTTTTTAGTTACGTACGTCAACTGAAGAATGTTAAAATTACCGTCTCATGAACCAGTAAGATTTTCCACATTTCTCAAGTTAGTCTTAAATTTTAGTATCAAAATCTCACAGGAATTAATAAAATGAAAGGAAGAAGATTACTTCCAGGATGACTTGTCACTCTCGGTTACATCAGGGCCATTCACACACACACACACTCCAACAATATAATCACGCAAAAAACAGACTTTTCTTTTTTGGAAATATAATCCAAAAACTGTAATATTAGCTGTTAAGGTGAAGAAAATAACATTTTTTTAGGACAAAATTAAATGTAGCAAAAGTAATGATCTTAGAAGTACTTTACAGCAATGTAGCTTTGATATTGAAACTCATAGACTTGCAAAAGATGTAAAAAAGGCAAAAATAATTTCTCTTGGAACATACTCTTCTGAGGAGTGACGACTCTGCTGATTGGAAGTGGCTCCCCTCTTTCATATTTCACAACTCAATCTACTTTGATTCAAGGCGGTTTTACAAAAGCAAATGTATTCTTTTTTTACTTTTAATTATCTTATAATATACACGCAGCAGTACCAACTCTCCTACCTAAAATAAATATAAAATGTGAATGCATTGATGGGACTCCTAACGAATATACAGACTGGCCCATGACATGACTGCCAAAACCTAAGCATATGTAATTCAGGCAATTTCAAGTCAAAAATGTCTAATGAACATGTGACCAAACCCCTGTCATAACTGACCTATAAGCTTCAAGCTTTGAAACCTGCCGACTACCCATCAAGACTTGAGTTTAATCGCTGGTTATTGAGAAATCGAAGGTTTTGTCGGAACATATTGTTTAGTGATGAAGCCTCCTTCAACAGAAACGGCATCAATAACAACAGAAATTCGCACTTTTGGGAACTCGAACAACCACGGCAAGTAAGAGAATCCCATTTTCAAGATAGATTTTCGGTGAATGTTTGGTGTGGTGTTATTGACGACCGTCTCATCGGTGCTTTTATACTGGAAGAACGTCACACGACCATTCGTTATTTACGTTTCTTAGAACATGATCAGATCATCCTATTTTACTGGATGATAATGCTCCTCTTAATGTAAGACGATGAATGTGGATACAGCATGATGGCGCGCCTCCACACTTTGGAACACAAGTAACAGATTTTCTTAATCAAAATTATACAAAGAGGTCGATTGGAAGAGATTCAGCAGTTGCTTGACCAGCAAAGTCACCAGACTTTATTTTGTTTACTTTCTATGGGGAACGCTAAAGGACGAACTTATTGCTAGAATTCTGGATGCCGCAGAAACTATTCATGCTGATCCTGAGACTATTAGCAGAGCTAACACTTCAATTCTAAGAAGAGCTAACTATGTATACAACAATTAGGTGGGCAATTTGAACAATTAAATCAATAAAGCGACTTCGTTTTAAATTAATTATTGTTGGTATTAGTGGGGTTATCTAAAACTTCAAATGCTTGTAGGTCAGTAACGACAGAGTTTTGGTCACATGTTGATTAGATATTTTTGACTTGAAATTGTCTCACATGCTTAGGTTTTGGCGGTCATGTGATGGGGCGCCCTGTATAGTTGCTTGTTACAAATTACTACAAATTAAATCGTAGCTGAACATTCTTCACACTTAAGCAAGTTGTTTTTTCTTCAATTGGCTTATAAAAACGTGCTATATACGACTACTCCATTGCTGATATTAAAGCTTTTACGTAAAGCCCCATTGAAAACCTATTACGACTAAATTATTGAAAAATTACTCGAATAAAGGAAACTGTTGCGGTACATTAAACCAACTATATAAAATGTGAACTCCTCCACTTCCGGGTTCTTAAGGAAATTGCAAAATTTCCTTAAAAATATGAGATTATTCTTTTTCCACTTCTAGTTCGTTCAGTTCGTAAAAACAGGGTGAACAGGATAAGATTAGAATCCCACTGCTCATGCAAACCTACTATATCCACGTTATAGAAACTTAACTCAAAGCAAATGTAAACAGGGCTATTAGACTGTTAGTCACTACCAAATCACCAATTTGTTTGGCGAGGTTTACAATAAAAATCTCCTAACAAATGCATTGCTGCCTACTCGCAACAACAATAGATTGAATTGTAAAATTTTCTTAAATAATTTTATAAGTAATTCTTATCTAACACAAACCCTACTACTACTTTTCCTGGATGGCCACTATTCTCATACAGAAATTTAAAGTAATTGTTAGTAGAGTAAATACGAAATGATTACCACTCCACATGTTAGATGCACCATTTTGTAGCTTATTTATGGCTTCTTTAATTGTAATGACTGTACAAGCTACACAATTAATGTAGGTACTTAAATAGAGACAGCTTGCTCTGAGTATCAACAGAATATTGCATATTGTCTTTTATCGACTTAAGCTATAGTTAAATGTTATTTTCAAGTGTGTGTATCAAATTTGAAATATCAAAATAGAGGTAACGTATCCTCATCGACAGAATAATATGGAAATGAGCTAACTGTGGAATAAGTAGTCCTACATTTGTAATCAAACATTTGAGTCCAAAAGTATGAAGCATAGCAAAAGGTTAAATAATTATCAAATTTGTGAAGTAAGTTATAAATTGGTAATGCAGAATATTTTCGATTCTAAATGGGAATTCTACTCCCAAACAATAAGAACAATTACTTATACAAAAATTGTAAACCTCTCCACCATACACCGCAAAAATAATTGTATGGGGTCACACCGAAGAGCCAACTTTTACAAGCTTATAACTCCTGAAATGTTTTTAAAAAAATGGCAGAAGAAAATACACACTACCACTCTTAAGTTACTTAATCAAATTCACTAAGAAACTGATTAAATTACCAAGCATAAAGTACCTAAAATTGTGCTAATGTGATAAAAAATGCCATGGACTCACATTGACGCACATAATTTATACAGCAAGATGTGAAGTAGTAATCCTGAGCGGTAATATAGCTTGAAAAGCAGCTGCAGCTATACTCACCAAAAAGAAATTAAATTTTGCCCGTATATCTAAAATTTATCACTATAACAGTAATAGTATTGCTAATGACTGTTGCTATTTATATACGCGTTAATTTACAAATCTAATTCCCTTATGGGAGGGGTAGCTAACGCAAAGAAATCTAATAAAAAGTATCTTCGTAACGTATTAGATGACGTACGTCACAATTCCACCCCTAAATGACAACTAATGAAATATAGGGGGTGTGGATGCTCTTCATTAGAACCACATATGACAAAGATTTATTGTATTCACAAATACATATAGCAACGCGATTTACGCTTGAAAAACCCCAAACAGCAATGAGCAGTGGAAAGAAAAATACAAAAAATGTTACCATGTGAAAATAATCGAATATACATACATGTACAACATGCATCCATTTAGTTACATGCCTATGTACATGCAAACAAGTTTCAAACCTCATAAATCCAAAAAAACATTAAATCATTACGCTGTCAATGGAATGCGAACGAGGCAGATCGCTCGCTAATATTTGCGGATGCAAAACGCGGTATTTATTATTTCGTCCATGCCGGTCTTTTTTTCTCTCTGCAGTACATCATAGCGACAACAAAAATACGAATCAGCGTGATTTATAGAACGCGAGAAACATGATTTAGTATAGTGTGGTATGCACTACATCCAGATGTGTATGTTAATTCGAACAGATAGTAATCATTGATAACGATGGATGCATCTGATACATGGAAATATCTACAAAGAATAGATAGCATCTGTATAGTACCGTTTGCTAAGAATTTATTATCTGTGAGTTTCTGGTCACAAACATTAAAGATTGTGTAGGTAAATGTATAGGTTTTAAAATATATATAGGTTTTAAAATAAAAAAACTCAAGATGTAACTTGTTATTGGTGAAAACGCTCACATTTAGTTTAGTAGAACATACGGTTAGTACCTATGCACTTTATATTTGAAACTATTAAGATGTTGAAAGTTGTTTTCTTAAACTATTGATTGATTGATTAGCACACTGGGTACGGATCAGGTTTCGCGTCATCCCCTTAACACCGCGGCCTTAGGCCTATTGTATTATTCCGTACCTAGTGAATTTCTTTACAAAAACAGATTTGTCTCCTTTAGTAGATTTAATAGCCTGTATGGTAAGTCTCTTTCCGGTAGACCTGTTGGTTGGTTAGTTTGTTCCAAAAGCGACTGTCTCCTTTGTACCAATGCAGCGCATTCAAATACAATGTGGTAGGCTGTTTCCTCCTCCTCATTGCATAATCTGCAGATAGCTTCATCTTTAAAGATTCCGATTCTATGCAGATATTCCCTTAGACAGCCGTGTCCTGTTAACAAGCTCGTCACTGTTCTAAGCTGTACTCGGCCAGAGCCAGCACATCCGCTGCTAACTGCTGGGATGGCTGCCTCATCATCCGTTTGCTGTGTAACTGCGTTTCAACGTTGTTCCAGTGTACCTGGTGTTCTTTTGTAATCCACTCAGTTACTGCACCACGTACTGCAGTCTTAGGCAGACCCGGTTCCGGTCCAGTGAATTGTTGCAGAGCCTCTTCTTGCGAGCTTATTTGCGGCTTCATTGCATGGTATGCCTTTATGCCCCGGCACCCACGCCAAAGTGACTTTGTTGTGTTTTGCCAGAGTTTTTAGATTTTCCAGTCAGTGCCAAGCTAGCTTTGAGGTTATCTGATAGGCTGCTAGAGTTTTTAGGGCCGCCTGCCTGTCCGATAGGATATATATCAGCTGACCCTTTGCTTGTTTATCCAATGCCCTGCGGGCACATATCTCTATTGCTAGTATTTCCGTTTGTTGCAAGGTGGTATATTGCCCTAATATCATGTATTCTTTATGATTTAGGGTTTCCCCATATATACCTGCCCCAGAACCTGACGTTCTTTTTGACCCGTGTGTGTACCAGATCTGGGTTCGGATTCCAGGTTTCTGGTTTTCACTCCACTCCCCCCAATCTAGGACAATCTTGAATGGTTTATCAAAGGAGAGTTTGGGAATCATTGTATCACAGCCTATTTCAAAAATAGGGTTTGTTATCTCAGTGATTATTCTGCCATGCCCCGAAGTATTCTGGGTTCACCAGTTTCCACCGCATTTCAGTCTATGTGCCCCTAGTCTTGCCTCCCCCTTATGTAAATGTCCAAGGGGGGCAGGTTTAGCATGGTCTGCATAGCAGCTCTTCTTAAACTATTACTTCCCTATTTGATTCAATTTGTGTCAAAGTTTATAAAATTTTCGCAATTTTTGTAATATTTAGCCGTCGCCGTCGGCAAAAACATATCGAACAAGAACAACTACAAATAACTAAAAAATCATATTTCTTGAAAACAGCAGTAACTTGGAGTTGATAACAAAATATCGTGAGTCTGGGCAGATTCCCAAAGGTAAGGAAGCCCATAAAAGGTACCTATAAGTCTTTGTAAAGTCCTGAAAATCTTGAAAAGAGTTAGCATCACTTCAAGGATGTGATGGGTGTGGTGGCGCCTTTCTAGATAAAACCAATAATACGCGAGATCTTTTTAAGTTAGACCAGAATTCCAGTGTTTTTACTGCAGAAGCAGTTCCTATTCGCGAAGCTGTGAAATATATGTACGTGCCAATCAAATCAGAACGTAGTCATAATGTCAGACTCAATGAGTACCTTATTAGCCTTAAGGAAAGGAATGTATCTGAGCCCTAGGCCGCACCCGTTAATTTGGAACATACTTATCAAATGTAAGAAACTAATACGCATGGGAAAAACGATAATATTCTTTTAGGTAAAAGGTCAAGGTGCGATAAGGGCCAACGAGGAGGTGGACAGACTAGCGAAAAAAGCCTCTATTTTGAACAGGACGAACTTTCAAGAAATGAGCAGTCATGATGTTCTGGCTTTGGTAAAACAACATTTTTTGGTTGCCTATGAGAGATAGTGAGAAAATCGCATAAATATACTTGCAAATGCTAGGTACCAAGAAAGTTCTAGACTCCTACATTAGCACTTTATGCAATGAGACATGTCGACAAAAGAAACAGCATATATTAGTCATCTTACAAAAACAGTATAAAAAATGTCCAAGTGCTTTCGCACACCAATGCTCTTTGTATCAATCCAAAAGAAAGAAGTACATTCCGTGTCAACAGCTGTCAAACTGTTATGCTTTTTGGAGAACTGTCATAATTCAGAAAAAAGTATTAAATACTTTCTGCGAATTTATCAGATTCTACTTTATGTATAGTTATATTGAATTATACAGCGTTGTTCACATTGAAATAGAACACTTTATGTTTAGATTAGTTTTCTTATTTTACATGAATCAATATCTTCTAATTCTTGATACAGATAAATAGAATAATTTTCAAGATAGTTACGGCTATTTCCCATTCTAAGATAATGTATGAATCTAAATTTTTTTAACGCGTATTTTAGCACCAAACGTATATAAGTACATACAAATAACTAGAACAACCAAATATCCGGTAGAAATAAAGTGTCTATGTACATATATCCAATTTGGTAAATCAATTGAGAAATCATTACAATTACATCGAATATATCCACATAAAGTGAGTGATTAAGATCATTTCCTTTTTGTGAAATCAACTTAATTAAGTTATTTGAAACTGTAACTTAAATAGCTACACTTATAGTTTAAACAAAAGCCATCCTGTCACAAAGAAAGGAAGGAAGCAAGTATCCACGCACGTTTTGTACGTAATTATAACAATTGGGTTACCTCCTCGTAACGTATTTTTGATTCGAAGAAGGAAAAATAATAATTATATAATATGTTGAATTACATTAGAAGTAGGATGCGTTTAGAAAGTTTATTAGTAGGTAATAATATGTCAAAATATATAAATAAAACCTAACTTTGCATTGCAATAAGAACTAAGACAAAATATTTGCTAAATTTTGGTATGGTAACTAATGTATGTACTTGAATTAATACATTCACACTCTACAGTGTTGTTTTCTAATGGCACTTTCCAATATATCCAGTATAATAATTGTAATAAATTCAAAACATATACCTAATAAAGATTTTCTTTCGGTTTTGTTTTCAGTTTAAAGTTAAAACACAACGTAGTACTCTTGGTTAAAAATACGGATATACAGGATGTTTCTAAATAAATGAGAAAGTTTTTAGAGGGTTTCTTGTAAAAAACTATTGGGGGTCCTTCATATAAACAAAAGCTCTTAGGCTTATTCTTGAAAACTTACACGCTTACAAAAATGAGCAAAGAATTCAATAAATAAACTATCTATGAATATTATGATTTCTCACCCGCCTACTAGATTTTTTCGATTTCATTCACAGAAGACGATACTGTACTTTTATTAAGAAATTATTGCTCTTACGGGAAAAATACAAGAGTTAAAAAAGTTTAGTACTAAATCATTCTTTTCGACACTAATTTTTAAATTAAATTTTATTTTCTTAAAAAGTTGTAATAAAAATGGGAATAGGGGTTGCATGTTTCACCCCCTTAAAAGATCACAAAAAGCTATTTCTTTAACTATTCAGCAATTTTAAGAAGAAATCAAAAACAATTTTATTTTCTCGTTTTTGGAAGGGTTTTTAAGGACAAGCCTAAGAGCTATTGTTTATATGAAAGACCCGTTAATTTTTGACAAGAAATCACTCCCTAAAAACGTTCGCAGTTATTTGAAAACACCCTGTATATAGAATAAGTACATACATACAAATATTCAATATTATACATTGATAAATAATACGAACTTAACGAGAATGTGTAATTTAATTCTCGTAAACACACAAACGAAGAAATTTACTAGCATTTACTCAAAGTGTCATATTAAACAGCAATTATTGCAGATTCCCTAACGCTCACGATGCTTCCTGTATTCACCTAATGATTCATAAGAAGCGAATTTATGCATCTCGTTAAGCAGTGTTAATTATAGTAGTACATATATTAATTACACTTAAAATGATCTCGCTAGTGAATTAAATTGCGATCAGCGCTAATGTTCTTGCACTTAATTGAAGTTTCATGCAATTTCAAAAGGACTCACACTGTCTTGTTTTATTATGTTGCCGCATCAGCAACCAGTACTCCATAAAATCTGTTAGATCAAATCACTGATCTTAAAAGACCAGAAAAATAAAAGTCAAATCAGTGGAATTAATGACATTTTTTGTATAAATAATACATGAAAGATGAATAAATGTAAATGTAAATGTAAGTAAATACCACTTTAAACATTTTTCTTTAGAAGTAATAGGTTTATTAGTGGAATCAGTTAATCTGGCATGAATTTCAAATTAGTGCTTTGTTAACCTTAATTAATATTACTAGATTACTCATAAATCGTGCCCTGAAATATTGGTGGTTTCCACACAGAATCAAATTGGCTAATCACAATCAAAAAAATATCTGAATTATACCGTCTTATAATATAAGTCTTGCTTACTAGTGCTTGGGCCACGACACAGCAGACGCTTCATATTAAATAATAGACCTTGATCACCTTTCCATTCCTTTTTTATTGAAGCCAAAATTTCTATCACAATCAACACATTGTTAGAACTGGTTCGGGGTCCAGTTCAGTCATCAGACATAACCAGAAAGTCTTTTTCCTGTAAGATTTATAAAAGAGAAAAGGTAGCAAATATAGAAGACTTCGATATTGTATGCAATTTTACCAAGTTAAGTAACATGTATGTATGTGTGGTGTTGTGGTAATACACTGCGACCTGAAATATTTATTGTGTCCCCCATTCTCGTTATTTTTACAGCTGGCCAATTAGTCCGATTAATTTTAGAAAGTGCAGGATGTCGGAAGGCTTCAAATTAGATAGTTCTTCCTCTTCAATTTCATATACTCCTAGATGCAAGGCCCTTGAGTTGCACAGTGAAGAGCAGTTTGAGAGAAGATGGATGGATGGATCCCCTTCACCACAAAATCTGCATTCGGCATCCTGGTTATTCCAAGCCTGCTTAGATGTCCGTTCAGTTTGCAATGGCCTGAGAGGATACCTGTCAATACACGAATGTTAGGCTTGCTGAGCTTAATGCATTCTGAGGATCTCTTTTGGTTGTATGTTCCCAGAAGAGCTTGCCTCATACCGTAGTGATTCTCCCAGTATTTGGATTTTCTCTGCTCTATTTCACATTTGAGCTTCTCCAGTACTATACTGGTACTTATCCCACAAAAAGGTTCAAGCCCCACAAAAGGTGTTCTGGCCCCCTCCTTCGCGAGATTATCTGTTATTTCGTTCACTTTCACACCGATGTGTCCCGGAACCCACATTAGGGTTACCTTATTGCTTTTGCCTAGCTCGTTGAGTTTGTCTAGGCACTCCCAAACCATATTAGAGTTAATAACATTGGAGTTCAGCGCCCTGATGGCTGCTTGA
>SMLS01071391.1:0-33591 GCA_004785975.1 Popillia japonica | reverse complement strand
ACAACCGTTTAATCAAATTTGGATATCGCTAGTTTAATGCGATCTTATAGAAGTACCAACACTACTCTTTATCATTAAATAGCATGTTAACATGACCCAACTATATCGTGTCGTTAACTATAATACAACTGTTTGAAATGTTTCTGTGGAATATCCATATAAGAAGATCAGAGTTAATATATCTCTAATATGTATAAACGCTTTGTTTTATTTTCACAAATATAAAGTACAAATACATAAACTCACGCTAATCTTAAATAAATACATACATGTAATGTCCAAAAATAATAGCGATGGAAGTCTAATTAATTCGTAACAGTTCTATCAAACTTGATGGTCCAAATATGTGTCATCTATATTTCATCTTCATCTACTATGGTGAATGATGTATAATGATCTGGCTTAATATTAAAAGACAGCAGCGATTAACGTTCATATGCAACTACACAATTATATTTATTGCAAGGGATCATTTATATATTCTTAAATCGATAATTCGTTAATGCGCTTTTAACATACATATAGTTACTCACAAGCGCATAGAATTTCTCTATATTTCGAAGTATTTATACCATTAAAAATTGTATGAGTAAGGATTTTTGTATTGTTTGAGTTTCATATGAAACTACACAATAAAATTGTATTAATTTGTTCTTACTTTGACTGTCTTTTTGTTTACCTTCCTTATTATTTGAAATAAATTACTATTTGTTTACTGTATGTTAATTAATACTAGAATAAAATCAGGCTTTTTTAACGAAACCATCTTAAGGGCGCGTTAACAGTTCTGTGGCGGGAATTCAAAATACGCAATTTTCGTTTTCTAATACATTTCATGGAAACTTAAAATAAATGAAAAATAAAAATTAATGTATTCATTAAGAATCGCTGTGTACAAGTTGATTGAAAACTGACGTAGAAAAAGCGGTTAATAACAGAAGTATAAAAAATACTTTTGTCATTATTCAACAGTGTAACGATTTTTATCAACGACATGGTTAATTATAATGGACATAGTTATTTCAAGTCAAAAAATTGCATAAAATGTGAAAACTAAACAAATCTATTAGAAAATACGGTTTTGTGGATAAAGTAGATAACTATACAGTATACGCTCTAATCAGCCCTAATCTGTAGTCTAACACCTTAAGCGTAAGAGGGCAGCACTGTAGTAGAATTTAATCATATTGAATTTAGTGTTAGGACGTGGACATTATTGTGATATACTGGATATACTCATCATCTATTCTTTGAAAGTATCTGACCATTCGTAACTACAAGATACTTACTTATTAAATATTAACTCTCCAGCAGTTAATAAGAACGTCCAATTAAAATAAAAATACAGATTTACATTGAAACAACCAAAAATGCCAAAATTTAATATATACTTTATTAACACAACCACATATACTTTATTAAGACAACCACATATAAATGCAGTACATGTACGTACACTATAAATAAATATATATTATCGGTATTTTACCTCTCAGATTTTGCATCAGTTTCGTCCCAAATATTTTTATTAATATTTCAAGTTTTACTAAAAGACAAAAAATTGTATTCTGTTGTTTGTTAACACAAAACATATGTACAGACATACCTATACTAGAAGTTATTCTGATTATTATTGTCATCACTGGCATGCCCTATATATCTACGTCACATCTGAGAAATATATTTATTATACATTATATGTAATATTTTTTTTGTAATATACATGTATACAGGTAATATGTTACAATATAAATAATAATTATAACATTATTATAATAATTATAGTTAATGGAATAAATTTGACTTTTGTTCGAATTGCAAGTGTTATCATTGCCCTAACAAGTGGAAAAACTATCTAGATAATAAGATAAGTTAAAAGGTCATAAAAATACATATATAATAAACAGATACATATATCGGCTCACGATTCGAAGACATACACATCACGAACGGAATTTTCGGAATCTCCAATACAGAAATAACAAAATACCTATAAAAGTAAAATATTAACCTAACTGCGAATGCGATTTTATGTTGGTAGAGGCGTGCAGCGCTGCCATATAACCGTCTGTCATTTATCGTATCGTAGGATTCCCCATTTATGATAACTAACCTAAAAGTGTAAACAAGTCGATTTTGCTACATACATTGTTGTGATGTCATGCATGACGTACACGTCTTCGAATCGTGTAGAAAACGGGCAAGCAATAATTCCCATAGTTCCTATAGCTTCATTGGAAATATTGGTCGTATTTACCTTCTCTTTTTCTATATTTCTCTGTTTTTGCGACTTCTAGTTCCAGTAGTACTTCCTATGTCTATATACCCCTCTCTCTTTCTGCCCATACTGGTAAAAGAAAAGTAAAGCAAATTTGAAGTAGTCATGTTGAATTATTACAGAACATAGAACCTAAAATAAGTAACATTCATTTCTAAAGAAGGAAACTTATTACATACATGTTAGTATACATACACACCCATGTAAGCATGCTGTCACTTACTTATGTAGGTACTAACCCGGAAGTTGCGTCCAAAAAATGCACACACTGGGACAGAAAAGTCCGCACAAATGCTACGAAACCAATCTGTAATGGAACGAATATGAAATAATTATCCTATAATTTGTGACTGTACTATTCATTGTTCATACGCAATTCGTTGTGCTAACCCATAACCTGAAGAACCCTGAAGTGACGTTAAAAAATGCACACACTACGTGCTACAGCAGAGGTGTGCACAGATGCTACGAATTCAATCTGTATCAACAAACTTAAATTAGCCTCTTATAAGATACGCTAAACGAAATAAAGTAAATGTAAATTAAATTTGTACTCGAAACTGTGCGTAAATAATTTTCTAATCAGGTCTTTCTAGTGAAAATTACAACATACAACAAAGCACAAATCGTAATACCGCCGGTAAAGTGACCAAATCGACCAAATCTATGAACATGACCAAACATGACCGAACGAATGCCGATCTCCGAAGTTGTGTCGAAGTGTTTCGAAGAAATACCGAGATTATTATGTTTTGAAGGTCGCAACACACACAATTGCTTTTTACAACAGCACCAGAGTAGCACAATTATTTCATTTTTATGCAAACTAATTTTCTCAACAAATAGTATAGGCAACGCCATCTCTTGCTTAATATAATTTCACGGGAAGTATGATTATTCATTAGTTCGAGTTATTGATACTGAGGGCTGTTAACGCGGCCTTAAGGTGAACACAGATTCCTGTCTAATAACTACTTTGATAAATAATTTTTCTTATGGTTCTAAAATTAATTTGTACCCTATTATTAAAATCATCTAACAATAAGTTAGGAGAAATACAATAATTATTCTATTTGTGTTTATGTGTTATTAATGGGTGTTGGCAAACGCTATGCTATGTAATAATACAGATATTAAAAGTATGTATCTGAAAAGGAATATATTTCTGTAGCTATTTTAAATGTATGCATACCAGTTCATAAGTAAATCGCATTATTACTACAAACATCCACATAAATGTAGAAAGCTTTTGTGTGCGCCGTTAGGTCCATGTCGCTTGTCGGGTGAGTCGGTTCTAAATCAACCCAGTGTACATGTCGACGAAATTGTACTGCTAGCAAGAAATCGAAGACCCCGGAAAACGCATTAACAACATTAGTGCGGTGTGCGGCGCAGAGCGGATCGAATATAAACAAAATGCACCACCAATAGCAGAACACAATATAGCACACAGCAAATTAAAATAGGAGAACAAACATTACAAAAAGCCAACAGTTTCAAATATGTACATATATAGGACTGAGTAAATGGGAAAAAATGATAAAAGTGAAGAAATTAAAGAAAGAATACCAGCCGGAGTAATCAAGTCTGTAGCGACATATGCGATGAAAACAATGTATTTGACAAGTAAGGACGAAGAGAATCTAAAAAGATTCGAAAGAAGAATATTGGTGCAAAAAAAAACAAGATGAATATGGAACATTATGGAAAACATATCGTAGACTATATTGAAGCATAAAGATTGAAATGTTTTAGACACGTAGAGAGAGGAAACAATAAAGAACTGCAGATCCGCAAGGAACAGACCAAGGGAAAGACCAAGAATAAGGTGAGAGTAGCGGATCATGGAAATAGTGGGTGTAAAGAGAATAATTAAGAACAGAAAGGAGTGGATCACTATAATAGATGCAGCAAAGATGTCACTATGACAAAGGGTGAGCAACTGAACTCAGCGGAGTAATTCCCCGCAAAGGAAGAATGTTAAACGCTTCGGGCGGCTTTATTTCGAGTAAATCTTTGGAGGTACTGTTTAAATCCCTACGAAAAGAAGCATTTCACACCTTTAGTTACCATCGCTCAGAAATTGCCGCCTATACATAAACGTCTAGAAAAAAAAGGGCTCGCCCTCAAAGCATAAATTTCTGCTTTACATGAAGCTATATATTCTTTATTGCTTTCTATTTACCTATGCATTAACTATTATTTAACTTTTCTTTCACTGACTTTAAAACATTCAAAGTGTGTACAAAAGTTTTATCTTTGAATATCTTGAAATATTTGCAATAATATACGCAAAAATTCACAAAATAACTTCTTTAATTCATAAGTAAAGGGACAATATAAGTATATATGTAGTTCCGTTCGAACGAAACATGCAATCCCAGCACTTACGCCTACTTTATATCCTTATCGGCTTTGGCAGTCTTCGCTTGTATATCTCTACCTATCACCTGTATCCATTTACTTTCACGCATTTCTTGTGTTCTATTCTTTAGGGACATCTCTTTTTGGCCTACTTTTAGAAATCCTTCCGTAGTTTTCTTATACGTGATTTATCTGCTATTATCTCGAATTCCCAAATGTTTTGAGTTATTGCAAGTAACGAACTGAAACTTGAAGTTTCTATACCTAAGATAACCAACTGTGTAACTATTTACATCATGACCTGTATGCAGTCAATATTTTAGCTTAATCGGTTAAATGGAAATGTTTTTATCCTAATTTTGTTTTGAGAAAACTTTATTGTATTAATTTGTGTCCAGACAATTAAAATTAATAGCTTGTTAGGAATTATTCAACTTAATTAAATGGAATATTAGAATTAGTTTTTCTTTTATGGTACATTATATGTGATTATCTCTAAATCTTTTTACCATGTACCGCACTAACTTATGTATTTGTTTAGAATTGCTCTACTATACAGTTTTTTGAATTAAAGATATTCCCAGTATACATATGTATAAAAATAAACTGCCTTTTGTGGTACATGAGAGTAGAGATTAACTATTTAGCTATAATGACGTACAAGCTGTAGTGGGAAGTAAATCAATTGGAAACCTACAACATAACAATCACACGATTTCAAAAATTTAGACTTCATGGCGGCTGTCTATGTATTCGTAATAAAAGCGTTAGAAAATCGATACATAATACAAGTTATCTTTACTCAACACACTTAGCTTTCCCATGCCAGTATTACAGTGTCTCACATTAAGTAAACAAGATGGTAACTTGTCTACATCTAACCTATTTGTTGAGAAAATCTCATGTTTTCCTTTAGTGCTTGCATAATTGCTTCTATTCTTGTCTTATTTTCTCTTATTCTATTTCTTCTTGATGGTTCAAAAACATGGCATGCGCAGCACGTTTCATCGAAACTAATGTAGTATTTTTAATTAAAATGATAGCCTTTAAAATCTCTTATGTAAATTGCTTCTTCTTGATTGCTTTCAATACATTCTCAAAGATCTTATTCCATGCAATCTATTTAAGTGCATTCAATGTTGTTTACTTGCCAGCTAGTGTTTGAAAATTTAATACAATATCGGATAGTGAACACTGCTACTACTACTGAAATTAATAGTTACCATGTTTTTCGTGTACACAATACCTAATCACTAATTACTCTCGTTTTTTTTTCAATCAATACTGAAAGAATGACGCACTACAAATTACCCTTTTATCGATTTTACAAAGACATCAGAAGTTTACCGTTAATTTTTTTACTGAAGCGTTAGAATAGTGAATCCTACATGTAAGTACATATGTATCTGTATTACATATACCTATATTGGGCGTATGTATTGTTACACTTAAATACATATAGTGGAAAAATTACCAAGAATGAACAACACAATAATAGAATTGTTTTAAATATTAATGCGTTAATCAATACTTCCAGGTTGGATAGCTGCATAGAATATACATACATACATGTAATATATACATACATATACATATATATATGTATATTAATGCAGTGCATGCTATTTAAGTAATATTACATTGATTTGCCACTGAATTACTTTACTAACAAGGTAACGTTTTGAAATCCATCACTGCATGATTTAAATTGAACTCTATAATAATGTAACGTCTTAAGATAGCATAATTTTATTGTTAATTTTCTACTTCGTTTCAGTGCTACAATTTTGTTTTTGTTTTCTGCATTATATTTTATACGATTTTGCCAAAAATCTTTAATACACCTTTTTAAACCGTTTTAAAACCTTTGTGTTAACATTTCCTAAAGATATCTGTGCCATTTTCGAATTTTTTAAGTCTTTAATCATTTGCTAAATTTATTAATACAAACTCTTGAACAGTCGCCCAACCCTTTCACACTTGATACCGTTGCGTCGATGAAAATGGAGAAGGTTATCCAAGCACTGATATTTTTCAGTTATTTTGCTAAAAATTTAGCATGTGTACAATACCGTTATTTGATTAAAATAATACAGAAACATAAAATAAGCACTAGTAACAGCACCTTGGGAACCTTGCGAACCGAAAATCGCAGATTTTGATGGAACTTTGTCCTATGGAGTGTTACTCAACGACGCTCTTCCTTGATGCGGAACTTCACCTTCAGGGGGTATAATTCACCCTTGTAATTTGGCCCAAATTTGGTTTTTTCTGAATAACTTTTAAACAGTAAGAGATAGATAAATAGTTCCAATAGCGGACTTGTACTGTTTAGCTAGCCCTTCGATAGGCTTTCGACTATCACATACGGCGGAAATATATACAGTTAAGGAAAAAAGTATTCGTACATCAAGCTCTCCAGATATGATTTTAAAATGTCTTTTTGTTAAATACAATTTTATAAGATTATTGTATTGTAATATGTAGTAAATGAAATACAGTGCCAGAGATGCTACAAATGCTACTAAAAAATAAAAAGGGAACCGGTCTATAAAACTGAGAGGAAAAAAGTATTCGTATGATATGAAACAGGGAAATCCCCGAAGCCTACCAGTAAATTCTGACTGCATGAATACAGGAAGACGTTTCAGTAGTGTCTGTGGGTCACTATTGTACGGTCATAATACAAACTCTAAAAGTATGGGTAACAAGAAAAAGGAAACAACGAGCGAAGAGCGTAATATCGCAATAAAGCTGTATAATCGACAAAACTCTTTAAGGAAAATTGTGGCAATTATTGGCACAAATTACACAACTGTTCATTATATTGTACAGAAATTCAGAAGTATCCGAAGTGTCGAAAATAAAAGAAATTCTGGTAGACCATGCGTACTTCATCAACGAGAAGGAAGGTTGATATCACAGAAACTTAACGAAAATCCTTTTCAAACTTCTCGAAATTTGAGTAATATGCTTCAATAGAGAACTGGAAAATGTGTGAATCAAAAACAATAAGAAATAAATTACATCAAGCAGGTTTTCGAACACGAATAGCACGAAGAAAGCTATTTATTAGCGCTGTAAATAGAGAGAAGAGACACGATTTTGCTCGAATGTATGTTAATAAATTCATAAATCGCAGGAAACGTGTTATTTTCTCCGATGAAAGAAACCTAAATCTATGGGTATCAGATCAGAGCGAATTAGTATGGAGAAAAGAAGAAACTGCGTTGCAGAAAAAAAAACTTGAAACCTACTGTAAAACACCGTGCCAGAAACGGCATGGTATGGGGTTGTATGATGCATTTGGAGTAGGTAATCTCGTTTGTCTCAATTTTTATTAACCAGATAATTGACAAATATGTCTATCTGAACATTTGATTCATATCATATCGGCATATTACTCGAATTTCGAGCAGTTTGAAAAGGATTTTCGTTAGTCTTCTCTGATATAAACATTTAGTCTCGTTGATTCAGTGCGCGTGGTCTACCAGAATGTCTTCCCAATAATTACCACATTTTGCCTTAAAGATTTTTGTTCTTTGTACAGTTTTCGTATGATATTACGTTTTGTTCGTTTTTTTCCTTTTTTCTTGTTACTCATACTTCCAAGTTTGTATTATGATCGTACGATAATGACCCACAGGCACTACTGAAACATCTGTCTGCATCCATCCAGTCAGGATTTACCGCCAGCATTCGGAGATTTTCCTGTTTCATACCGTACGAATACTTTTTTCCTCGCAATTTTGTAGGGCGGTTTAATTTTTATTTTTTTAGTAGTAAGATTTGTAGCATTTTAAGTGAATGTATGTATATATGATATGACACTGTATTTCATGTACTACATATTACAATACCATAATCTTATAAAATTGTATTTAACAAAAAGATATTTCAAAATCATATCTGGAGAGCTTGATGTACGAATACTTTTTTCCTTGACTGTAGGTACCATAGATCTGTGCATCCGGGAAAAAATAGATAATGGTCTGAGGAGCGCTATATATACATATATGTACCGATAACCAAACCGTTTTGAAAGCCCTAGCCACTCAAGGGTTTGAGTCTAATCAGAATTGAAAATGTTGGATAAACATGACGCAACTGGTTACAAGAAACAAGATATCTATGATATAACTAGATGAATTTGCAACGCAAGGTAGTGACATAGATTTTATTGGACCAGTATCCTTCTGTGCCGTTTCAAAACGACCGCTTAAGAAGAAATTTCAAAACTAGGTAGCAAATGAAATTGCCTCCCTTTGGAGGACAACACCCGGACAAATACAAGCCGAAAGATGTATCAACTACTTGCCAAATAGTAATAAAAGAACTTCTTGATCTACGAAAATCAAATTTAAGGACCCTCACGGACCTGCTCACTAGCCATTGCCCTGTAAAATGTCACCTCAAACGGTATAGAATGCTTGTACCGGTATTCAATTAAATATCATTTCCACTATACACATCAAACACAATTTAGGCAAAACCGAAATCTAACAAACAAAAACCATTGACAATATACAAATCATATTTATAGCGTTTGTAGATCAACTTTGTAATTGTTTTTATAATTTATGATACCAACGATCGTTTCTCGTTTTTCTACAGACCAATCATTTCCCAAACGTTAGTCATCACTTCCTTAATGTCATTAGCTACACATAACTATGTATATATAGACGGGTCCGTCTTCTAGGACTGACTGTTGAACATAAATAAAATCAATCTTATTAAGCTTTCTTTTAATCTATACAGAACAGAGCATTTTTGAGGGGAGTACTGGAATTTAATTTTGAATAAGGTTGTTGCACTTGTCAAAATATTAACGCAGATAGTACACCGCACTAACACGTCATTGCCGCAAAATACAAGTGTGCGACAAATTCAGCTAAAAGAATTACAAAGTTTACGCAAATATAGCGTAAAAATATCTCCAATTCTTAGTAGATATGGAACGGTTGGAAAGCACCCACAGCACCTGAACCTAAATATAATCCTAGAAACAATAAACCCAGAAACTAGATACCTATATCATATCACCGCATCAGGTATAACTTCTTCGATGTTTGTATTCATAGTAGTTTCGAGTTGCTAACGTATAGATTTTCCATAATTTACAAATTATTGATTTATGTACTATTTGTACCGTTTGATTAATTAATTTGGCATCAAAACTGGTGTACTCATCCAAAAAATACTCCTACAACTTGCTTCAATCATATTTTAATACAATATCGTAGACAAGTGTATTTTCAAAATATGTTAGCGCTATTGTAGTACATATTGATTTGTTTCATTTTAATATTGTGAAACATCACGGCACATTTATTTTCATTACACTTAGCGAAACCATATCAAAGATGGCGTTACTTAGTGGTAAATTTCCTAAATAATAGTAAATTATGATCTAGCTCAATTGAAACTGCTATACTGTTCTATTCGTGTAATAAATGGAGCGTTCATAGCCAGAACTAGCCACATTACTAGGTTTATGTATGTACCGACGAGCTTTAGTTCCACCAGCTGTGCTTTGTAACCATATTGCGAATCACTAATGAAACTATTATCGTTGTAATAAATGCATCAAAGTTGTTTGGGAAAACACAGGCACTAAACTTTTGCTGCAGAATATTATGTGCAGATACAATAATTATTGCAAATTTAACTTCAAGAGAAAACGGTGTATACAGTGTGTTTCAGTTTACATGAAGACAACCAAATAAATTGTTTATTAGTTGCGCAATTATTATTAAACTTTAATATTAATATTTTTGTATGAATGGAATGGATTTTTGCTGGAGTCTAAATGTGGCCAATTATGATTAAAATAACAACTATGGTTGCTAGTAAAGTCATAGTAACGTTGAAGATAGCTAATCACTAAAATAATACGGATACAAAGTTTTGCTGGAATGATCTTGAAATTTACTACAATCTTGTATGAACTCAGGAAAAAAATTCTTATCTCAAATATCAAAAATTCAACGAACATTCACAACAATTCTAAATACATTAAACATGAAATTGTAATTTTGTAAACTTATTAAATAGGAGATATTTTGACTAATCGATTCTTCTTCTGCTATTATGTACAACCCCTTGTAATATTTCAAGGCAGACCTCTTTGTTTCGGGGTCTGGTTGCATACACCTTATTTTCAATAGCCCCCCAAAGAAAAAAGTGGTACTATCCAGCGATCTTGGTGACCATTGGATTTAAGGACTATTACGACCTATCCATCTCAAAGAAAAACTCTCGTCCAACCATGAACGTACTATTCGTGCGTTATGAAATGGAACTCCATCAAGCTGAAAATACAGTTCTCGCCTTACATTGAGTAGTAAATCATCAATCACATCCATTAATTTGGTATTTAAAAAATTTAAAAATTTTGCACGTTTAATGTATCGAAAAAGAAAAAAGAGCTAATGATCCTTGTATTTAAAATACCACACCACACATTCACTTTTTGTGAATATTGTCTTTTATAATTGATTATAAAATTTGGATTCTCCGATGCCCAATATCTGCAGTTCTGTGATGAAACTACTCCGTTAATGGGGAACGTAGCTTCACCAGTGAACATTTTTTCGAAAATTCTCTATCATTTCAAAAATTTCCATTGCACCATAAGCAATACTCCATTCATCTATGCAAATCCCCCTCTGAAAGAGATATTTAAATTTCTACTCATATCTCGTAAACTTGTGCGAGGATTATAACCATATGCTGCTAATATTACTTCATCATCAGGATGCCTTCGATTATTTAATTGTCGTGGTCTTCGGTTACTGACATTTCCAGTAGCCTTGAAAAGGCGATTCACGTATGAAACTAGCCCATGAAGGATAGGTCGACATTTAGGATCTCTCGCGTTAAATTCTATAACAGCCTCTCGACAGGAGCGGTCATTATCACTAACAAGTCGAGTAATTTCTACCTTGTCAGGAATAGGTAGGTCGTTGTGCATTGATCACTAATCAAACAAAAATAGAATGACACTTAAGTAAGTATTTTCGATATTTAACGTTGTTTTTTCAATTGTTTTGATTGTTCGTTGCACTTTTGATATTTGAGAATTTTTCAATGAGTTCATACAAAAATGTACCTACATAGTAAAATTTCAATATCAGAATTTTCCAGCAAAAGTTCGTGTTCATAATATTTTAGTGATCAACAAGAACTTTCCTTAATAAATTTTTGCTCTACTTCAACGCCAATGTGACTTTACTAGAAATCGTAGTTTTTATTTTAATCCTAGTTGGCCAGATTTAGACTCCAACAAAAATTCATTCAAACAACTCTATTCTTAGTAGCCACTATAAGAGTTTAATCATAATTGCGTAATTAATAAACGATTTATTTGGTTGTCTTCATGTAAAGTGAAACACACTATATACATTTCTAGCAGATACATACTTATATCGAAATTCTAATATTCTTATAATTTTGTACCTACAATTGGATGCATGTACTTCACTAATTTAAGACCTGAGAATATATGTACTGTTGTAATTCAAAACATTACCACAATAAATTTTGCAAGCTTGTTATGCTCAAAACAGTTTTATTGTTTCGTAGGATTGCGTTTAAATTTTCTTCTATGTTTATGTTCTTTAATTAGTTTTAGAATATTTCTTTTAGTATTATGGTTGCTTTCATAATACACGATTTAGAGGCTTTCAATACAAAAAATCTAAGTACAGTAATTTACGCTATAGAACTTACTTAGTATTTCTTAACTTACGTTGATTTTTGTAAGTAATATTCGCTGCACTCAACAAATTTAGTTCAAGAATCTACTACAGTGAAGGCCATGGAATTGTTTTCCATCAATAATGTGACTGCCAGTTGCAATAACAAAGCCCTAGCATACCATTCACATAATAAAATGCCTGTTTTGTACATACATGTTTACAGTATTCTAAGAAGATTTCGTGGAACGGGCAATGTTTCCAAAGAAAAATAAAGTTATCCTATTGCACTCAGTAGAAACGTTGTCCTCGATATTCACCAAAAAGTAAACAAATTTATCTTTGTGCTTGTCACTGACAGAATTACAAGAAAATTCTCTACATACATACATACACACACTTATGTTGACTAAAACATAGTTGCAAATACTGGTTACAAAGTCTGACCAACTTTAAGCTACAATCAGATTACTTTGAAGATAGTCTAACTTACTTCCCTAAGTTGCCCAGTATGTACACTGCCCAAAAGAATCTGAGGATATTTATTATTTTAATTGAACCATTCAACTAAATAGTGTTGTTACGATAAGAATATTTATTTTCACAAAATATTGATAGAAAATATTGTTAAACTAACTTTAAACTAAACTAAACTTTGCATCGATATTTACCAGCAATCGTTTTCTATATTAAATTGTTGTAAACATTCATTGAAACCAACTAAACAACTTAAATAAGCGTAAAGACTTTCAACGACAGAATTTATTCACACATCCAAAAAATGTTTAAGTTAGGCTTACATCTCCACAATGCTCTGAAAACTAAGAGAATTGCTCACATCTGTAAAAACTAAATAAAATAATTTCTTGTACAATAATAAGACTGATTTCTTGTATAATACTAATATTTATTGCTGAACTTGTATTTCTATACATTGCTAACGAAAATTAAACTTTTTTTCTGCTGTTGCAATCATATTTTTCATTTCTGCTGAAAAACATATACAGCATATTTTCTAAAGAGGATTACTTCTAGTATTTCAATATTTTACCCGAACAGTCGATGCAAGCACAAATCGATAAAGTAGGAAATACTATTAAGGGAATTGGAATCCCGAGTTTGATATCAAAGGAAGGTTATCATACTAAAGGACGCACGAGATATTATGGGCATTAAGCGTAGACGCTGGAAATTACGATATAAATGCTCAAGAGAAATTGTCCATGGGGTCTGTGTTGTTGATAGGACATATAATAAGTTCTATTCCATAATCTGGTGTATAAATCGATGCATACATAGAATTATCTAAGTTGAAATTATATTTTCTTTATTGCTTGTAAAACAACTTATTACTTTTACACAAAAAAATTACCACAAGAACGCCTATCTTGCTTTCACAAAGAACATTCAACTTTTACCTTCAACAATTTTACTAAAACGCTACTTAGCCGAATTAAGCTTTTATTCTGTAGCGGAATTTTTAAATATGTAATGTATTATAAGTCTAATGCACGTTTGATGAAATGTATTATTTATGTAAGAATATGTATGCATATAATTGACACTGCTTATACCACTTGATTTGGTCAACAGCAATAAATTACTATTATTATTATTATTATTACTATTATTATTATTATTATAACTTACATACATTAAAACATCCGAGTAAATAGGACTTACAGGTTTAAGGTATTTTGTAAAATTAGCAAGAGAGTTCGAATACAACTACATGCAAGTATGAAATTTTATTTTGTCTGAAAAAAAGCATTTTGTGTATTGCAATAGTGTTTTACTAATCCCTGCTAATACCCTTAAGAAATACACACGGAAAACTTGATCTCACATCCTAAATTCCTCTCACTTCATCAAACTCATCTCTGAAATTTCTATCGAACCTGAGGATCTTCCTGTTAGCTTCAATGTTACCTACTTCACTTCTCACGAAGGTGCCTATCACCGATTCCGTCGCTATAAATCATCAATTATTAGTTCAACAATCAATCTCCAGATCTTGCCAGGTTAGTCGAAAAATACATCTCTTCAATATATCATACTTTCCAATAAAACCACTAACAACAAACCTCTGCAGCCGCTATGGGTTCTCCCCTTCGCCCGGTGGTTCCTAATATTTTTCTGAAAGCTTTTAAATCCACGGTTTTAGATCATGCTGATCTGAAACCGAAAACATGGTTTAGGAACATACGTTGACGCCACATTCATCATCTGGCTTCAAGGCAAAGACACCCTTCGCCAACCTTCTTAGATTCTCTTAACAGTCAACACTCTGATATCAACTTCACGATGCAGATTGAAACAAACGGGTCCCTATCCTTTTTGGATGTATTGGTTTACAAAATAGTCACTTAGGACACTTTGTGTATAGGAAACCCACCCATACAGATCAATACCTTCACGCCAACTAGCATCAAAGAGCATCAACGATATGCTTCACAGTCGTATACCCCTGCAAAATAAGCCCTGTCAGAAGGTTTTTACCTCTAGCGTGGTTGACACGTCGAGTTACCGCGACCTTCTAACGCCCCTCACCTACTAGAAGGTTTCCATCTCTAGCGTGCTTTACGCGTCGAGTTACCGTGACTTTCTGTTACCCCCTTTGCTCCTGAAGAGGCCACTTGCATTAATGGCGAAACGTCTACAATACAATGCAATACAATATAGTATAATATAAAATGTATGGTGTACAAGCCTGTTTACATACATATATACATACATACATACCATCAAACAGTAAAGTACGTACCTGTTCCGAGCTGAAGCGCAATTATAATTGGGTAATCATCCGTCCTCGCGAGTAGTACATACAGTATTATTATTATTATTTACGTAATATGTGCCAATTTATCAAATCTCTTACAGTAGCAGTAACAGCCAAACAATAGAAGCATTATTAAATAATCTGTAGTCAAGAAACTTTCTTACTAAACTTATAAAAAAAATCACAAGATCCATCACTGCAACTTCTTTGGGACGAAATAATGCTCCTAAATATTAAATGACAATACAGTTTATTACATTTTTGTATAAAACACTGCTTTTCATTAACACACAATACACGTCGGTACTTATTAATATTCAATTACAATGCATGCAGATAATTGTTGGTCACACTCCATTTGCATTTCAAAATAAACACAAGTTGGAGCTGTGTTTAAAGTCCAACAAAGCATTGACCTATAACCTCTAACATGGATTAGAATAGATTAAATTTTTCAGATTAAGCGTTGCTGTAATATTTGTTCGGACAACATACGGCTTAACTGATTACATAGCTGTTGAAAATCGGTCGATTGCCTGATACAATCGCTTGTACTCGTAGTAGTAAGATATGTATGTTTGTTCAATGAATGGTGGACTTGAGGGTGTTAGCGGAGCTGAAGCCTAAGCGTCCGTTTGAGTCGTCCGCGCGCCTCACTCGGATACTGGTCTAGAGGCGGCATAATATCGATCGCTTCCGACCCATATATTTGTCGCCTCTGTTCTTCTTCCTTCGTTATCCGCCCCGCTTTGCACATAGTATAAATCAGAGCTCTACTCCTGTACAAGCACCACTCACGGACTCGTCGCTGAGCGTTTTCTTTTGTAAATTCCGTTTCTTCTCGCTGATACGCTCTCTACGTATGTCTTAACGCCTCGTTAAGGAAGTAAAGAATGTAATATTCACGGATCATTCGTTATTCTTTCTTTCTATAGACATTTCATCCGTCTTAATAGTATTGGAGTGATCGCGATGTGAATGTAGAATCTCTTTAATATGATTTGTGTGAGAGAATAGACTTTAAGATATGATTCCGAATTTACATATATTATTATCTAACATATACCGGGTCTCCGCGGTATACAAAGCATGCTTTTAAGAGATGATAGCTACAACGATTTAGAAACAAAAACATATAATACACCTTGGGTCTATCTGTAAGCGTAAACGAGAAAAAAAATTATTTCTAAAAAACCTTATTTGGTCAAACTGTACAAGAAAACTCATCCATATTGCTTCTTAAATAACCAAAAAACCATATCAAAAATTTAGGGTTGAAAATAACTGAAAACAACGATGAAAACGAATTATTTCATACTTTGAAATTGAAGCGTGGTGTCATTTCTCTTCCATCACACTGTACTCGTATTCAATAGAATGGCAGATGTAAGCCAAACATCATCTGTTTATACGACCTTGAACTTGTATCGTACGAAGTCAATGGCCATACGTTTTAAAATAAACGTACCTTTGCGTTTTTTTTAATAATGTTATGACAATAAAATCGATGTTATGTTGAAGTTAGAGTGAAAAGGGCGTATTTAATAGCAGCCTCCGATCGGTAAATGAAAATTTAAGTTGAGGGAAAGTAGCATTGAAGGAAAAAAATGTAATTACTGCAATTATGTTATGGCGCTTTAAGCTCTTCCGTAAAGGCTACTACAAAATTGAGTTCTTTTCTTTTATTTGTGATAAATTGGTGGTCCTAATAAGGACTTTTTTGAGAGACAGGAGAGAATGTATTACAGGAAAGGCTGGATGTGTTGCAACACACGCCTGTAATCGTCGGCTAAATCTTGCACTGATCAGCTGCCGGTGTATAGTATGCATCAAAGTTTGTGACATGAGAAATATTTTTTTTTCTCGTTTACGCTTACAGATAGACCCAAGGTGTATTATATGTTTTTGGTTCTAAATCGTTGTAGCTATCATCCCTTAAAAGCATGCTTTGTATTTTGCGGACACCCTGTATGTACATATGCATAATGCGCTAATAGTAGATAAACATATAATTCGTAGCAATCTCTAATTAAGATGGTTATGCAAAATACATAAGTATGAAGTTGACAACTTCTTAAATAATCTACCCATTCACTGAGTAATAGATTGGGTAACCATTAAAGAAAGGCAAACACTAGCCAATACATGAAAATTATTTAATCGTTTAACTCGCAAAATGAAAGAATGCGGGAAGCTTGATCACAATTTAACCACTCACTGTTGACCTAAATTTATTACAGTTTTATTTTAACTACATTTTGTGTTAGTACTATTTTGTGCTCTTAATTTATCGTTATTTCCCTACTTCGATTAATATGTTTTTGCAATAATAAATATTTAACCCGCCAGCGCTATTATCGATCTTTTACTTTTTTCTAGCGTTCTCAGCTTTACCAATTTACCAAATTAACTAATGTAGCAAACAGACAGATGCTAGTTTGATAGCCTATAATAAACGTATTATCACATAACTTTGCATCGAGCTATGTACGCAGAAAGAGGTTGTAGAAGGGATCTCAAATATCCTGATTTCAGATAATTTAGCTCTATAGCCAGTTGTAACACTCAGAAGTTGGTTACGCCCTCAGACTAATATCTCAAATTTCAAAATTATAAATAGCCTTGTAACGCTTCAACTTGCCAAAATGCTAAATATGACGTGGTCGTTGTATACAGGCTGATTCATTTTTGACCCTCACCATTGCGATCTCGCCTATTATTGAAGATAGACGATAGGTTTAAATTTGGCAAAATTGCTAAATTTTGTTGCTATTATGATCCCGAAAAGAGAATATTTATTTTGCTTGTAGTACTTTTATTTGGTCTTCCAGAGAAAAACTAAAGACACATTCTCAAGGCCACTTTTGCTCCTCTATCTCATGGCATATTTAAACTTTTTATACGACACTTTGTTTTCTTTGGATCATCATCAACTTTGTTATTTCTTATGAGCGCCATATTGGATTTAAACACAGCTAGAAAGATTTTCTTTTTCTGATTTCAACCATGTGTCATATGTTGAAAACAAAATTTGATATTGTGTGTTAATTGACAAAGAATCCAATTTGAGATTAAATAGAGTAGGTAGCTATGAAATTTCGAACTGTCAATCGCTTAAAATTGAGTATCGCGAAGATGAAATTCGATGTTAACTAAGGTAGCCATGGAATTTTGAACTCAACTTGCATTAGTAACGGAAAAATGGCGTGAAAAGAGAGGCAAAGAGAAACAAGATATGTTATGTATTTTTTTGGCATCGAATTAAAATGCAACAATAGCGAGTACAAGATGTTTGGAATTTTACCCTGATGTATTTCGATTAAACATTCCACCATAATAATAATAATAATAATTCATGCCTTCACATCCCCAACAGCTTGGGCCAATTACAGCGGCCATCGGCAGGCTATGAGTTATTATTATGCCTGCTGTTGTAGACCGACTTAAGATGTTGTCTTTCAGCATTTGCCAAGGAATCTGGAAAACTACAGAAAACCAAATTCAGAACGAACATACCGAGGTTTGAACCCAGTACCGCCGAACTAGGAAGCGAGCATACTAAGCACCGCTCTACTATCCGATCAGTTAGTAAATTTCGATTCATCCGACCATATGATTGTATTGAAAAAATCTTCGTATTTTTCTAATTTTCCCAGTAACCAATTACATTTGTCTTAACTTATCACTAGGTAGTAAACTATGACTAACATGGACTTTGTACGGTTTCAGTTTATTTCGACGCAGTTCTCCACGATCCATATTCGACTAAATTTCTGTCAAGGTCTAGAAAAATGCTATGATATGTTTGCAGTCGTTTACGGTACAATTGTAAATAATTGTACCCGCTATTGTTGTATTTCGATTTGATTAATAAAAAATACATAACATTATCTCGTTTGTCTTCGTTCAAGAGATAGGTACAAGTCAACCAAGATGTCGTAGCACTGATGATGCATTCTGTGCATATAGGTGGAGCGTATACGATGACATAATTTTTTACGTTATAGTTTTAGCCACATCTCTCTCGTTAGTGGACAATCGGTTACCTACATATACTTGGTTCACGATTCGAAGACGTGCACGGCATGAATGACATCACGACAATGTAGCCAAATCAACTTGTTTACATTTTTAGGTTAGTATTCGTAAATGGTAAATCCTAGGATACGATAAATGACAGGAACCACGTACCAACACAAAATTGCATTCGCAGTTATGTTAATATTTTACTTTTGTAGGTATATTGTCAATTCCGTATTGGAGATTCCGAAAATCTGTTGATGACGTGCACGCCTTCGAATCGTGAACCGAGTATAGTTGTCGATCTGACACCAATCACATCTGAGTGTTGCTACGTCATACTTTTGCCGAGCCTCTCTGACTAAAGCGCAACTGCCACGAGATTTTGGGCGATCTGTATCTACTGATCTTGGGATTCCTCATATATAATGCTTTCCCTATCTTCATTGTTATGCAGAACACTCTACAATTATTTTTAAGCAGCTCAGTAGTCACAGTCGTGACATTACTACTACTACTACTCTTTGCTCTTTTACTACATTTACATCCATTAATATATGCTTTGATTACATGATGTTCTATACCCGACGTTTGCTCTTCGAAAATATCTCAGCAATAAGCACTGAGATATTTTCGCTGGACATATAATATTTTATACGATTTACTTCAAGTGAAAATAGCTTGCACGCATATAGAATTAATTGTAACATACCCTGGGACAACTCTCATAAACAGATGCTTCACACTAGCTAACTAAAAGTCTATGTTGAACAGTTTCACCACGTTTCACAGCTGTGTGCCACAGTTTTAATTTTATTTATTTTTCGTACGCTACTAATGTTTCGTCTTTTCTGTTATTGTCAGCATTTCGATTCGAAGTTACTCAATCTACTTTAAAATATTCTAGGTTTACCAAATTTCTGTTCATACTCCCCGTTAATTTCATTCCATGGTTGAGAAATAAAAGGCGGAGTTTTTACAAGTTGTACTCTTGTTTGTGCTACCATTTCATCTCCTAAAACTTGTGAAAACTCAAAAAATTATTTAGAATAAAAAGCTTCACATTGCATTTAACTGTAATAATACAATATGGTAAGTACTATGTGGTTATCATAACATAAGAGACATATGTATTCTAAATTATTATAACTTTTTAACAAATTAAGTTAATAATAAAAAGTCCACGACATCTAATTGCTTAAGGAATGGGATTTAGTATACCGAAAAGCGTTGCGGCAATTGCTCAGTATGATCATTTTGTTGCTATAAGAGCAACCTTTTCTCCAAATTGTATACAGTATTCCGTAATTGGTTGAGTTGCACAAATTTGCTCCATATTATTGTCTAATAGTTCTTGTAGCATTCTTGGTAGTCTTCTAAACATTAAACTTTTTAAATAACTTCACAGCCAGTAAGGCGCTGGGTGAATGTCAGGTTATCTTGGTGACCATGAGTATGTGAAATGTCTGTTTAATCTTGAAAAACGTGGATTAATAGTTTTTTGACTGGTCAGGAAAGACTGTGGAGTAACATAATCTCTTAACATTTGTAAGTAGCGCTCATGGTTTACAGCTTCTCCCTTCTGCAGTTCCTTGTAGAAATACGTATCAATGATAAAGTCAGCTGTAAAATGGTACTAAATGGTGACTTTCTTATCATGAAGACATTCTTAAATGATTTCTTGTGAATTTTCTCCGGACCAGATCCTAGAGTTCTAAGTATTGATTCCACCTTTCAGAGTAAAACCTGTCTCATCTGTCGATAGAATAGGGAATAAACATTCGGTTGTCCAATGTGCCCCCTTAGTTCAAATAGTATTTTCAGTTTAAATGGATACATTTTTAGAATTTTACCTAAAACTTTCCAAACTATGATATACGGCACTTGCAATCTCTTGCATATCGCATTTGCACTGCTGATTGTCAAGAGGTTATCTCTGGCTATGTCCTGATGTTCATGAAGAATCTCTGCAAAGTGAACATCACTAATTCTTGGTCTTCCTGATCTTGGTAAGTCGGGTACAGACCATGTTCTTTCAAATTTTTGTATCAAATTGCAGTACACTTTCATTTGACAGAGCCCCGCTATCAAACCCATTCTCGTGCAAAATCTCCGTCATCGAGTGTTGTTTCCCATAGATACAGTAAAATTCCACTCCTGAAGCATTTTTTATTTTTTGTTATTAACTAAATGTGTTAACAGTGACAATTTAAAATATGTGCCTTACTTTATGATAACTTGGTAGAATTACAAATATATTGCCCAAAATCTACAGTGTGTACCTACACAATTTCAATCGTATATACAGTTTTGCGTGACTGGTGAGAATAATAATAATAGTTTTTTTAATGTTCGTGCTTTCAATATTATTGGCAGATTTCAAATATTTTTTATTACATCTGATTGATATATAGCTTTCCAGTTCAACACAGAACGCTTTTGGAAATAGATTCTCTACTATCTACTATTAAAATACATCCATTATGACGTCGACACCTCCATTCCCTTTCTAGACTGATATCGAGTTACTGCTTAAAATAGATAACTTTCTTTATACTACAAGAAATTGACGCAAAATATGGTGTATGCCCCATACTTTATGTAATAAAAGAAATAGAATTTGTTTAAAATATATCACCTTATTGTAAAGATAAATAAAGGATTTAAAATAAGTATAAACAAATTTTAATCTTTGGAAAACAGCACTGCAGCAGAGAAATATGAAAATAAATATACATAAAACTAAAGTCATGGTAATAGGAACAAACAATGTATAAGTAGAAATGTCACTCGATGAAAGGAAGTTAGAACAGGTAGATACGTTCAATCTTGGAGTAAACATACACAAATCGGGAACAGAAGACGTAGAAGTAGTTGGTAGAATAGAAAGTACAAATAAGTTATACTATGCACTCTGTAACACATTTGTGAAGAAGAAAGAAATAACACAAAAATCCAAAATTACCGTGTACCACACAGTGTTCAAGCCGGTTTTAACATATGGTTGTCAAACCTGGAAGCTATCAAAGCAAATGAAGGGTAAGATCCAAACGCTAGAAATGAAGTAGTTAAGAGCAGCAAAAGGAATCACTAGAAGAAACAAAATAAGAAACCAGAAAATAAGAGAGGACCTCAAGTTGGAACCGATTTTGGAATACATGGACAGGCAAAAGATGAAGTGGTTTGGACACATTACACGTATGGGGGAGAATAGGCAAGTAAAAAGAGTGTGGCTAGCAAGAACAACATATAAGAAAACTAGAGGTAGACCAAAAAAACGTGGGACAATACAGTTGCGGAATGTCTAAAGAAACGTGGGAGGACCTGGAACGAAGGAACAAAATTAGCAAAAAATAAAAACGAATAGACGAAATTTATTTATAACTAGATTCTTAGTATAGAAATAATAAACTGTACACCTAACACCCTACGGATAATATAGGTTATTGATTATATATATATAATTTTTTTGAGTGAGGAAAAATGCTTCAATGCACATCATTTGCAAAATGAATATTAACATCTTCAGGAATCACCCCTTTAACACTTAACGAAATGGTAAAAAAAACCAACAATTGGCATACGAATAAAACAATAACCGACAATGAAAGTATAAAAATACTAGCAGAAGATTTACATAATCAATACTGTCACCATATGCCACAATGATCCAAAAACAAAATCTAGTGGTTGCCTAGCACACCCCAACCAAGCACCTGCCGCTTAAAAGCAAAAAAAAATTGAGAGATGAAACGGACAATGTTTAGAAATCTTCCGAAATATAATTATAGACGTGGTCAATATTATGTAGAGCAAAATGCGCACTTAAACGAAACTGTCCTATGACGGGAAACTGCAACCAAATGTTTAAATCGAACGTTGATATTATGAATGCTAGTCCGGTATCCGAACGTGTGTCGCAGTGAGTCGTTAGTGGTACCCCTGTGCTTACTATTTAATAGATGTCTCTCCCTTGGGCGGATTCCAAATGCTTGGAAGGTGTCTCAGGTTGTTCCCGTTCACAAAGGGGGAGGAACTAAAGAATTATTTTATATGATAAAGAACTCACTGTCACAATTTCAATACGGCTTCTTCAGCGAGAGGTCCGTCATAACGAATCTAGTTCCATTTGTTCAGGACGTTTACGAAACCTTTGAGCGGGGCGCGTCCGTCTCTGCTGTGTACACTGATTTTTCCAAGGCTTTTGACAAAATTCCTCATCCTACACTTAACTATCCTACACATAACTAAACTTGGAAATTTTGGTGTGTAAGACCATTGCTTGAGTATGCGGCGACAGTCAGGAGCCCTCTATATAAGAAATACATTTTTCGTATAGAAAAAGACAAAGTGAACTTATTAATGCACTAAATTATCGTTTTAATCAACACATGCATTTTTACTCTTACGAGTCAAACCCAACATTTTATGATCTGGAGTCTCTTGTTAGTCGAAGCAAGTACTTTGATGTAATTTACAAGATCTTCAACGCTCTTATTGATTCGCCATATACTTTAAATTATTTAATATTAATGCTGCTCCTTATCGAGTTAGACACCGTCATATTTTCTATTTTCATTACCAGAGTACTAATTATGCCCTAAATTCACCACTACCACAATGTATGAGAGCATATAATGACATTTCTAGTAGTAGTCCTTATATTGATTTATGTAGTTATACCATTACTGCTACTGCAAGGGTAGGATTAAGTTGTTGTTGCGTGATGTGTGCTAAGGTTGTAATTCAAGTGTCTTTTTTCATTTATTTGTTGTTTGTTTCTTTTTTCTCCTCATCACATTTACAATGTTTAAGTTAATAACACCTTCATTACGTATAGAAGAACTATGAATAATTTGTGTCTCCCTGTAATTGGACTTCTTATTCTGTTGGGAGACCTCTTTTTGTAAAATAAAATAAAATAAAATAAATAAGTATTCAATTTTTCCGCAAAAAAAAGAATACTAAACCTGTGTATCATCTGGGTACATGTGATAGCTGTATGGTTAGGGAGAAGACACAAGGGAAGTATAAATAGTAAATAAAAGAGGACCAAGGATTGAACCCTGTGGAAGTCCAGAACGCATGGAAGCTAAGGAAAATAATTTATCATAAATCCTAACCTGCTTAAACCTATCCGTTAAATAACTCAAAAAAATGATCACGAGTTCATCAAGTCCAATGCATTTTAAAATCATTAAAAGAATGCGATGATCTACTGAATCAAATGCTTAATTAAGTAAAATCAAGATTTTGGTTTCTCCCTGATCAGTTGCCGAAATAAGGTCATCGACTACTTTACGGACAGTTGTAATTAGTAGTAGTAGCACAATATCTTGACAGCTATGGTTAGCCATAAATCCGGATTGATAAATCTGTAAAATGTAAGAATAAAATGACAATTGCCCCTCAACTACTCTTACGAGAATCTTAAAGAGTACTGATAGGTCGCTGGTCCTTATACTATCAATAATGAACTGAATTTCTAATAATAGGTAAAATATAGGGGCATCTGAGCCTAATAAAGTCAGTATTGAACTTACCCCTACCGCAAGAGATCGACGACATACCATTAATAATGCTAAAGACTTCATGCTGACTAACATAATTATATGTACTAGTAAAACTAGGATGTTTTTCATTTAAATAATAGTAAGAAGGATTACTGTATGTACACCTTCGGTCAGAATTAATGTCGTCGCATATAGCGCAGTGTTTATCAAAACTGCTCACCGTTTGACCAAGTACGTCTTCGGTCGCTATCGGTTTCTGTAGGTAGGAGATTTATTGGGGTATTAGTATTTAAAACACCGGACAATTGTGTGGATCAGGTACGAGAATTGAAAGTATGTGTTGAAATTGTATACATACACCGATATAAATATATAAAAGGTTATCATACATAGGTTACTTTAATTTTGCGGATGTCATTTTAAAATATTGTTAATACACAAAATATATGTATTTTTATGACCTTTTTTAACTTATCTTATTATCCAGATAGTTTTTCCACTTTCCTACTAATTCGATTGGAATAAATTTGACTTTTGTTCGAATTGCAGTGTTATCATTGACCTAAAAAGTGGAAAAACTATCTGGATAATAAGATAAATACACAAAATTGAAATGCAACGGTGGAAAGCATCGTTTTTATTGCTTATTATATTATATATAAAGAACAATTAATAATAAACACGGACATTTGTTAGAAAACTGCAGCTACACACTAAATTAGAAAGACTATTAAGGTTACGAAATTGATTACACTTACAATCAGACACTACCATGCAGATATATGGATCATTATTCATCATTATTATTCGATTACATTAATTTTTTTGAATATTTTATAAATTAATAAATAATGTTTGTGTTTCTTTAACTTTTATTTTATTGTTGTCTCCAAGTAAGCATGTCCCTTTAAATAAATCATATAATGAAACCAAATATTGTTATTATCTTCTTACCAACAACAATTTTATTACAATGGTAAATAGTTATCGGTAAACGCTTTTAAAATCGCCATCTAAACATATTAATGTTATTAATAAACTATCCCAATAGTTAATTTTTTTTGAAGCTAGATATAGTAAATTTGCAAAGTAACTCTATTTTTCTCTATTCTCCCAACATTTTTAAAGCAGGTTCCTTAATACACAAAATTTAATTATTTTGTTTCGTGAAGTTCTTCCTCCCAACGCGGGAGATTTAAAAATTCATTAAATTCAATTAATATAACTCCATTTAACTAAGTCCATCCAACTTCTGCTACCTTACTTGTTTTCTTTAATTTGATATACTTTAAAAATTAAATAACCTATTCAATAGAATCGAAACGTTGCGTTCGTTCCTTTGTAAACTTCTATCCGCGAAAGCTTAAGCTGATACTCCTAGTTAATTTTTTATTTTCCCACAAACTGCTTTTTGTCTTGTTCGATTTTGCCTCTGCATAAATTTGGACTCTTGCTTATATAATGACTTGCAAACTTTACATAACAGTATATTAGAAACAGCAATTCTACTGGTAGTGATACAGATTAGATTAGATTAAATTCTAGTGATACAACATTATTTCGAATTTTAATCAAAATTTACTAGTATTTATAAAACCATAATTAATGTTACTTGAAGCCATAGTGAATTTATAAATTATTCTTGTTTTGTTCTCTCTATTTTTTTAAAATAAGTATAATCAAATTAATTACAAAAAATTTAATGACCATATTAAATTCATACGCATATCAACTTCATTTGTTCAAATAGTTTGCTATACAAAGAAAGTTATTAATACAGCCGTATTTGTCATCTATACAATTACTTAATTACCTACTACTAATTATAAGCGTATATATGGGCTTGCCAATCACCTCCCTGTGAGAAAGCTATTTAAAGTATATTTAAATTTCGATATATACATTTTCAAGAAATAATTTCAATTCTCCTACCTGATCCACACAATTGTCCCCGGTGTTTGAAATACTAATACATACCCCAATAAATCACATACCAACAGAAACTGATGCCGGCCGAACGTTTGCTTGGCCTGATGGTGAGTAGTTTTGATAAACACTGCGCTATAGACGACGATATTATTCTGACGGAAAGTGTACATAGTACCAGGACAGTAAAGAGTTCCACTCGTCAAGTAGGAACTAGGAGAACACTACTAGGAGATACTTTATACATTGTTTATTGAGACTACCCACTGCTACTGTTGCTATGTAAATTATATGTGCAAGTGCATTTACATTTACTCATAATAACTTCATATCTAAGTCCAACATATAGCAAACGACAAAGCATTACTTACTAAATAAACTTCCGAACACAAATATTTCTGTCGTGTTCCGCCAAAAAACAGCAGAATAAGAAATTTCTTGTTAAAGTCAGCTTTAGAAAAATGAACTACAGTCTGAACATTCATCTGACGTCAGAAATTCATCATTCTACATCATAGTCACAATAAGCAAAGTAGGATTCCATATATTCTTACAGATCTCAAAAAAAGATGAATCACATTACTATTGTGCCAAGTTGTCTTTCATAGAGGCAGCAAATATGTTTGGCAAATGGATTACAATTGAGCATACAAAAGATCACCTCTAACACCAATTGCAATGATGATTAATTGAGAGATATTGTTTGAACCCACGCTAGAAATGTTGATAATCAAGGATTTTATAAACGATGAAAATAGTCCAAACAAAAGCATAACTACCTTTCTTGATCAATTAAAGGTACTGCGCATTAGCAACTAACTGATAAATAATTATAGTTCTTACAGTATAACTTATTTTTTATTGAACTAGTTTTTTTATAAACCAAACCACTTTATTTTTATTATTCAACGTATCCTTGACACTGGCCATTCTACAAACGCAGGATTGCTTCTTAGACAACCATTTTTCTTTGTATTATGAGCAGTCCTTTTTTTCATTTTTAAGTGTACGAAGCAAGGTCTTCTTTTCATTGTAGCAACTTTTCCTAAAATATCTCGCAAGCATTTATATGTATTTGTCGTAACTCCTTTATATACCCCTCTGTGTAAAACTAAAGATAAATTTCATTTTAGAGTTAGAGAGATAAACATTTATTAGTAGTTATGTACTATTAAGAAATCATGCTCCAAGTAACGCAAAACTTTTTGTTTCAGGTCGTGCTGGTTTTTATACTAAGTATAGCTTCACTTGTAATCTACTTCATAGATGCATCGAAGTAAGTATTAATTAGTTTTAATATAATTAATTAAAGTAATTCTTTATACTGTCATCTTATTCTGTTTAAAAGTAGATAAATATGCTAATAAAAGACCACGTTCAAAATTATATTTCTTCTGGAATTACATTCGCCTTCTTTTAAAATTTTATAAAGCATTGAACAAACAATTTTGCGAGGACTAAACCAACAATACTTCCATTAAGATAGGGCATATTTAATGAGAATTAGTAAAGAATGTTTACATATCTTAATAACTGTTTTTGTTACATTACAGTGACGGTGTGGAGCGCTGCCAGGTGTGGAGCGACAACATCACGCAACAAATCGATCTTGCCTTCAATATATTTTTTATGGTCTATTTTTTTATAAGAGTAAGTATATTGATGTTTGACATGCTTTAAAAGCCTGCTCATAATTGATAAATTACGTAGAGATTACAAATAACTTACTTTCCGCTTATAATTTTATAATATACCTACTGGATAATACTGAATGACTAATTTTATAACTTATATAGGAGCATACACCAGAAATTAAACCGATTGATTCTGGAAAAACTTTATCTAGGGGTTATTTGAAAATTAGTATACCAGTCGTTGGGGGTCATTCCACTAAAATATGTTCAAGTTGCCTACATATCGGGCTATACCGTCATTTTTAGCATTTTTATAATAATAATATAAGACATTGAGCACGAAATACAGTTAGAATGTTACTGAAAATGTGACAAAATATAGGATATTCCATTTATATTTATTAGAAAAATTAACTATTTAGTGCTATCTTGAAAACATTCCAGTAAAATGGCTTCCATCGCCTTTAGTATACGTCCCAACCTTTTAGATCACTTTCGATTACAATGTTTCCACAAACGATTGTTTCAGTTTCCGATAAACCATCCTGTATATATATATACATATGTATATTAATCTGACTGTTATTTGATAACTAATAACCAAGAACGATATCAAGACATTTTCAAGTTTAATTTGACACGAAAGCAGTTGTATACACAATACCCCTACTGCCTAATACAGTTGAAACTCATGATTAAAACGTTTTGATAGCGGGTTCCTGTGTGTATTATACGCATAATTTAATTATTCCTTATCTAAGGGAGTACTGTACTATTATCAACAGTCTACATAATTAAATTTATCGTAAGATTATTATTATGTGGACATCAAGTATTACGGAATTAATTTTCTTTGCTACAAGATTTATAACGTCCATCTAATTGTTGTAAGTTTTTATTAATCTTTGTAGTATGATGTCAGATTTGAATAACCAGGACAATAAGAATATACAAAAATGTTATTTAGTATAAACCAGCATATGGAACTGGAAATGCATGGAGCACTTGCAACATTACTTAAATAGTGCGCGTGAAATAAGCTGATCGAATAAAAAGCCATGGAAGAGATTCGGAAAAAAATAAGAAACAAATGCTTTACCAATAGCCTCAACGAAGGTGCTTTTTGAAAGGCATGTTATAGGCATCGACTTACAGCATACATTGAAAAGGTCTGTCGTTGCTTAGAACAATGCTCCCTGAAGAAATTAATTGTCTAAGTGGAAGTAATTGTCTAAGTGGAGTAACATTTAATCAGAAATCATCAAACACAAACGTTGATTATTCCCGGAAAGACTACATGATGTGAATAACAACAACAATATTGAATAAACTATGTATTTTATGCGTTTGTAGAGAGTAGAGTAATACTTGAACAAAGAAGACAAACAACATATGAAAATAATGAACAGATTCCATAATAAAATATATGATAATATAGAAGATACTGGTGCATTTTTCGAGAAAGTAAGAAAGAGATTAGAGATAAATTTGTACGAAAAAGCATTGATGGCATAAATCAACAGGACTCATAAGTATCTTTAAAGAATTGACTCAGAAAAATAAAAGGACATTAGAAAGTGTTTCTATTGAAAACAATCTAATAATAATTAACACGCTCTCTGCTTATATGCTTATGTTCACAAATACAATAGAGAAATCACGAATGAAAGAAAAAAAGTGAAGTTTTTAATTGATTTTGTATTTTTCGGAAGAGATTTCTAAAGGGAAATATGTAGAAGACACGAGGATGATATGCGAACTGGAAACATATTTTGATCATAACTTAGTTTTACCTAAGCTAGTTATAAAGTCAGAGCAAAACGTATCAATAGAAGAATAGTAATGTATCAGATCGTAGAGAGAAGAAAGGCAACTAAATTTTACGAATTGAATTAGAGGCCGTGTTGTAAGATCGTTGTTGTTAACAAAGCAAATAACAACACAATACTACTTACGGCGAAGTAATATTGTAGCAAGACCTACAAAAACACATCTACACACACTGTATACATAGCAAGATCTATAGCGGTAGTCCAACAAGCTATACCTTCAACTTAGGAAACCACTGTAGTTGCATCCACTCAAGTTATTTCCAATATAACAGAAACTAAAATTTGTCAACACGTTTAAAATCAACAAATTATGACGGCATACTAAAAGTATAATGCTCCAAATAAATACGTCAGGCTTGTGCATATAACAAAAGAAAGTGGATAGCAAACCAAGTTATGAAATGAAGAATTAAGAAGGAAAATCTAAGCTACAAGCAACAAACGAAACATATTCTTAGTAATTTTTATTGCTGGTGCAGCAACAGTAACTTCCACAATGCATTGCTTATCGGACTACCATTACAGTTCTAGCAATGGTTCCGAAACTATGACCACCGAGTCTGAAATTATGCTGCAGTATAAGATGCAAAAAGCAAAAGTAAATGAAACGTAGAAACGTACTAGACAAAAGTAGTGGGAATAGTTACAGAAAATATTCAAGTCAGGATTGGCGACAAGAAATTATACTACAAAGCACTTAAATATCTCAGAAATAACACGCACCGCAAGTAAAGGAGTGGTAATACAAAGATATGATAAATATTTCAAGAAACTAAAAATGAAACAAATACTCAGTGTTAAGGAAGCTAGCGATCTGTTGGTTTATAGATCCCTCCAAAACGCCAAATGGCATGGGCATTGGAATCTGGAAGGATGGGGAGCCGAATGGTGAATCCATCAGTCTGGGGTCCTCTCCTTCCGTCTTCCAGGCCGAAATTATAGCCATTCAGACGTGCGCGGAAGGAATTTTAACCTCCGCGCATGGGAATGCAGTGGTGGAAATTCTATCGGACAGCCAGAGTGCCCTCAAGGCCCTACAAGCTGTCAAGCTTGATTCCGAAGTAGTCTTAAACTGTCACAGGAAGCTGAAACAACTGGTTGAACTTCACAGCGTTACGCTGAGATGGGTGCCCGGCCACTCCGAGGTCAGAGGGTATGAAATTGCTGACGAGTTAGCCAGAGCAACCAGTGAACGACTACACATAGGCCCGGAACCGGCGGGCGTGTGGGAGTTCCTATGGTTGCGTCAAGGCTTTCGTCAGAACTCAGCTCGCTGCCAGACACCGGTCCAACTGGAGGGGCCTAACTGGAATGAGACACTGCAAAATCCTGGGTGTTCACCCGCACCAGGACAGGCTCCGTAAAGCCGTCTCTATGAGCAGACCTAGGCTAAGGATGCTAACAGGTATTCTGACTTGGCACTGCACACTGAACAAACCCCTGTTTCGCATGGGCTTAGCAAACTCTCCCCAGTGCAAAAGCTGCGGGGACGTGGATGAAACTCGCGTGCATCTCCTTTCCGACTGCCCTGCATGGGACATGGAAAGGCGGAGCTACTTTGGGGTCGCGAGATTGGAAGAACCCAAACTAGAGAAACTAACTCTCGAACAGTTCGCACACTTTTTCTCACAGGCGTAACCGGGATGGAAGGCCTAAACGATATGGGGGCACAATAGGCCTTTCTGGCCGAGTGGCCGTACGGGGTCACCCGCCGGACAATAAAAAAAAACTAGCCATTTCTAAAAACTGCAGGTAACTGTCATTGAAAGTAATGATTGAAATGGTGCACAAAATGCATTCGATAATGTACTTTTCTTAGGTGACAACTTTCAGAAATTTGTATAATTACTTGTTACTCTTTTCGTATAATACCACTGTATCAAATTGTTGTAAAGTATTAAATTCAAAAATACAGCTAGATAAGCAACTAGATAATGATATATTCATAAAACTGGTAGCAAGTGATTCTACAAGTTTGTGAGAAGTGAACCTCGGTTTTCGTATTTTCCTAATACAACAAAATTTGAAGAATGTAGAGACTAGAGCAAAGACGAATTTGTATTCAACTCTGGTCACCGTACTAACGGATCATATTAAGGGAATTAAAAGTAGAACACTAGTAATCTAAGATAGAATACTGAAAATAACAGAAATTGCTTTCGTACATAGAGGAAATAAAGACAACTTGCAATATAACTTAAAAATATAAGCAAAGATGCTCTTCACCGAGTAGGTACTAAAAAGCAACTAAAACTCTTTTGTGTATCTTAGCAATAATGGAACTAGAAATGATTCAAATCTAAGAAAATAGACTAGTAAAACAAAATAAAGGAAAGACGGAATCGCACAGCGCTGGATAATCTGTAATATCCATCTATGTCTAATAGAGTTGAAGAGAAGGAGGACAAGTCAATACGGAATGGATTCAACTAGTGTATAAAGAAATTTACCTGTGTGTAGTTAGCACAAGATCAGAGACTTTAGCCAAAACAAGAAGAAAAGAACAAATCATATATTCCTAGATTTGACATCAACATTCTTAGAACGCTCACTTTATAACGGGGTGGGCATAAGTAACCTGGCGGCCTTGAAGATAGTTAGTATGTTAGTTAGTAAGTTAGTATGCTGGTCGACCCCGAGAGAGATCAATACCGGTATCGTTGTGTGGTTAGATAGTTTCTTGTCAAGTTAAATGGCACAAAATGTTCGAGTTTTTACAACACAGAACAGCGTGTGTTTTTGTTGAAACAGTTTTATTGCCTTGATTGCGATTATGAAACTATTGAAGAGGGTTTTAAAGAAAAGTGATCTGATACACAATTCCCAAACCACAATTACATAGTTGAATTAGCCAAAAGTTTGAAGAGGCCGGTAGTGTTCAAGATGCAAAGAGTACCGGGCGTCCACGTTCGGTGCGCTCTGAAAAGAATACACGGACATTGTTGGAGCCTAAAATACCATCTCGTAGACTTCGTAGAATCATGAAAGATACGGGTTTGCACTGTTCTTGTCCTCATTTGCTGCAGGAGCTGTAACCGCAAGACGATCTGCCGCGCATCGAATTCTGTGAATGGTACCTAGTTATGAAAGCAGCGGATCCTTTTTTCGAGACGAAAAATCTTACAGAGTGACCAGGCACAATTCAAGGTTAATAACAAGATCCATAGGGACAACTGCGTTTATTGGGCCAATGCTCATCCTCAGGAGATCCTCAAAAAGGAAGTGAATTCTTCCGGAGGTATGGTTTGAGCCGGAATGAATTATCGAGTGATTGTTGACCCCTACTTCTTTGACGAGTCCGTCAATTCGGAAACGTACTTGCAACAATCGGGTTCGATATCATCAATGAAGACCTCGCGATGCTCGCCGTATAGTTAATTCGAACGAAAACCGTTATTTGAAGTGTATCGAGATGAACAGTGAACATTTTGAACACCTATTGAAAATATTTTTGCTGTATAACGAAAGAAAACCTACGTTTTTTAATCTTTTATTGTTTTTTAAAATTACTTAATTTTTTTTAATTTGTGCGAATTTGCCAGGTG